>JALIZH010012604.1:0-92117 GCA_030522465.1 Rhipicephalus appendiculatus | reverse complement strand
CAAATAATTCGTGTATGTCTGCCTCGGATGGTAAAGTGGTTACGGTGCACGGCGGCTGACCCTAAAGCTGCTGTTTCGATCTCCGCCGTCTATGCGGTGAAGAGGGTCAGTTAATTGCTTGAATTGACAATAGTTTTTCGCGGTGCAAATTATAGACACACATACGCGATAGAACATGCGAGTACAGGACGGGTGTGTATTCTTTTGTGTATGTGTGTTTACAATTAGCACTCCAGAAATGATTGGCAGTTCGACCTCAGCCACAGGGGTCTATTTCGGTGGAAGTTATAGCAATAAAAACCCTTATACTGTGCGATGTCAGTGCACGTTAAAGAACGCCCATGCGGTATAAATTCCCGGAGCCCTCCACTACGGCCTGGCTCATAACCATATCCTCGATTGGAACGTAACACCCTGGATATTATTATTGTTATTATTATTATTATTATTATTATTATTATTATTATTATTATTATTATTATTATTATTATTATTATTATTATTATTATTATTATCATTATTATTCTATCACCGACTCTTATATTGTTTTGAAGGCGCCTAGAAATGTCTATAAATGCTTATTTTCAATATCGGTACCTCTATATGAACAATATTTACCCTGTAGTTTCCCTTTCATCTGCGCTTTGAGACCATTACTCATGTTACCAGGCAACACCGACCGTTCGGAACTGCAAGGGATGAGCCTAGTTCTCTAGTCAAACCAGCTGGCCGGGAAAGCAACTGCACGAAGCATGGATTTGATATCTGCTGGCATCTTGATTTTACAGCGGAAGCTGTTATGAGATCAAAACAAGACCCAAATTTGATGGCGTAGTTGTCCGCCGCAGCCACCGGTGTTCCATAAGCGCTATCGCGTGAAATGTGCTTGATTGGAAATGTGCTCGATCTGCGTGGCAGTCGAGTATTCCACCACGGATTCATGCCGGTACTTGAAACTCTCGCGTGAAAAGACACTATGCAGGTGTCATGGCGGGCAAGAAATCACGTTAACAGATGTAATAGAGCGCGGTAGAAGGCTAAAAGAACAATCAGGCGTCACTAAATGCGAATAGCCTCACATATGCTGTCCTTTAAAGCTTTCAACCCTACTTGAAAGGACCCCGTGACACCAAAGTTTGGAAACTCGAGATGGTTGTGTTGTTTGAGACTCCTGCGTGCGGGGCACTTCTGACCGATTATTAGGGACGAGCGTTGCCTGTAAGATATTTTAATTTGCTTTTGGAGTAAAGGTCAGTGCTCGTGCGAGTATTCAGGTGCAATCGACATTTTCTGTGGTTTGACGTAGACAGAGGCTCCCCTCGTGACGTTACAGAGGTCAAGCAAGTATTGTCGATGTCACAGAACATTTTCGGGGCGCGCTCAATACCCCGACTGGCACCGGGCGAGGACTATTGTTCGTCACCCCTCTCGCTTTGTTGTCCGGCTGCTCTCAAGGTGGTTTTGGCTGCTGGATGCCAGGAATGCTTTTCTTTTTTTTTAAAGACGATAGTATTTCTTGGGATACTTCAACGCCAAAATTTTGGTCTGTTTAAGATAATTTTATTTTCCGGTAGTGTTCTACATTACAGGAAACGTATCCATCTGGTGTACATTTGCGTACCGAATACACTCATTAACATTCATGTTCTACATGCATATGTACAATTGGAACTAAGTGTACATGCAAACAAGATTCCAAATGTGCACAATGAAATCCACGTGCTGATGTACGCATGCTTAAATCAAACAACAAAGATATTTCATACAGCAAGCAGCTTGGCAGTTTCAATGAAAGGACAAACACTCGCCTACCTTCCTAGTAAGGAAGGAAAGGCATGGTCACTTTAGCAAGGCATGTTGTTGGGCTAGTCGGTTCATTGTTACGTAAAGGTTTAAACTGCGCGAAGAAGACGGGAACGGAAAGAGGAACACATACACACACACAAGCACAGATATCGGTCACTGGTCACGCAGATGGTCACTTTATCATTTCTAACAATATTAAATCGTGTTGACCAGCGCCGGAGGAAAGATTTTTCCCCTAAGATGACCAAGTTCCTCCGTTCAGATGCGTCAACAATAAGGTTCTTAAACGATGTAGCAAAGCAAACATGGCCCTCTGCGGGCGTGCCCGCAAGCGCGCCAGTCCCCTGCGCTTCCAACAATACAAATGCACCAATACACATTATCAGCTCAACAAAAATGTCTCTGCGGCGACACTGCCATTGCATACTAACTTGAAACATGCTTGTCACAAAACGCCAGAAAGTGCGCGCTACAGCACATTCGTGGAGGACATGATTCAGGGCTTCCGTCCGGCCGCATTGCGGACATGAGGCGGAGGGCGCCACACCCCACGCCGAGAGGCGGTCGGCCGTCGGCAACGCCTGCCATTCTCTTAACCAAGTGAAGTCTCGGACTTCAGCGGGAAGGGACGTGGCTGTCAAGGACCTGCGTCTTCTCCTGCGGCACTTCCTGCGCTGGTCATCATTTAATGTTTTCAGGGCAATAAATTCACAAATTTCAGTGGGAGACATTTCATTCATTTCACAGTCTGGCAAATGATCATGCAATTAAATGCAGCGATCTCACTACGTACTTATAATACGCCGGTGGCCGCTCAGCCGCCGGTCCCGTCTCGTCTGCTAATGCAAAAAAACGACGCGAGGTTCCCAACAGGTACGTTGTGAGCTCTTTGCCACGGTATGTCATATCTGAGATGAGTTCCCATGTGTTCTTTAACGTTAATACGCGGCACATTACTTCAAAGTCAGGAATTGCTAAAACCCCCCATGTTTGTCGGCAGGCGGACCAAGGCTCTGGCAACGCTCTCTGTATGACCGTCCCAAAAGAAGGAGCCACATGCAGTGGCTATCCTCTGCAAAACTCGTCGAGGTGGACGGGCAATTTTGGCAACATAAAAAAGGGACGCTGCTATGCTCGTCTTGATCAGATATGCACGTTCAGTAAAGGGTAGACGAAAAGTTCTGGCAGTCTCGATACGCTTATTTACTTTACGTTTAATCTCATTCCAGGTGGTACGGGCTACTTCACCCGAAGCAAGGAAAGTCACGCCCAGGACTTTTACTCCATCCACCCAGTGGACACCATCGGGAAACTCATCATCGAACGTTCCGAAGCGCAATGCCTCACTTTTGTCTGGATAGAGGCGCGCACCGGAAAGGCTACTGTATGTGTGGAAGAGTCCAAGAAATGCCCTGTAGTTGTCAATATTTCTGATAAAAAGGGAAACGTCATCAGCATAAGCTGCCACTTTCACCTAATCCTGGCCAGGGAGAGGGAATCCTCGTATTGATTTACACCTCTCGATCTGTTCCAGCAATGGTTCTATACAGAGTACAAAAAGACGCGCGGAAAGGGGGCAACCTTGTCGTATGCCACGGCTCACGGCGATAGGTTCAGTTGTGTGGCCATTGACTACTAGACAGGTTTCCAGGTCTGTATAAAGCAGACGAAGAACTTCCACTAAGCGTGTTGGGAAAACCGAAGCATTCCAATACTCCAAAGAGATAATTTCGCTCAACCCTATCAAATGCTTTTTCTTGGTCTAGAGAAACGAAAACACCAGAGACCTGTGTTCTCGTAGCAAACGTGAACAGATCGCGGGCCAAAGCCAGTGAAGAGAATATCGTTCGATCAGGAACACAGCATGTTTGAACATTACTGATTATTTCAGGAAGGACAGTCGTTATGCGTTGTGCTAGAACAGCAGCTAATATTTTATAGTCACAGTTGAGCAGGGAAATGGGTCTCCATGCCTTTGCGTCCGACGGTACACCGCCGCTTTTTAGCAGGAGTATGACTCAGCTTTCTCGGAACGTTTCTGGTCGGATTGTTGCACCTAGCTTTGTCTTCAATTTCAGCCATTACCCCCGCAGGGGCGTCTGCGCAAGCAGGCGTTTGGTGTGTGGCGACACCACGGACCCGAGCTAACGGGGGGGGTCGACCTCCTCCCACGCCTCGCCGTGCGTGGCTCAGCCGTGTCCGGGGAAAAGGGGATTCTGGGGGGTTGAGCCGACGCCGGGTGATTGGACCTTTAAGGCCCCCCGGCGGAGGCAACACACCCCTTTGGCCCGTGCTTCACGTAGACGGCACCCCTGGGCTGACCCACCCAGGGGAAATCGGCAGTCGCCTTTTCCTGTCTCCTTCTCTCCCTACATCTTCGTCTTTCTCTCTCTCTTCTATTCTTTCCTGTCCTCTTCTCTCTTCTGCTCACTTCCAATTTTCCAGGCGGCGAGGGTTAACCTTGTGTGGATGCCCAACCTTGGCCACACATATTTGGTTATAGTGATAGCGTACTGCTGGCGTTGTGCGAACTTTCCAAGTTTTGCCGCGTCCCCTTGTTGGGCTCCTTGGTGGGCGGTTGGCGCTGTTGCCGAACACATTCACTTCTCTTATGGCTAAACAGGCTTCTTTTGTCGATGATCGCCCTCAGAAAAGAGGGCGCACCGAAGCAACTTTTCAATTTTTTTTTCAGAAGAACAGTGAGAACTTTCCGAAGTACCACGTAATTCACAGTGAGGGCAGCACAAGTGCTCGCAAATTGTCCCCTTTCTTGGTAGCGAAATGCCTCGGAAATGCAATCGGACCAGGCTACAAGGCCACAAAGATGAGTAATGGTGACCTACTTCTTCAACTGAAAGACAAAGACCAATTCGAGAAAATGAATGACCTGAAATGCATAGGTGACGTAGCAGTCACCATGTCTCCACATCGAACAATGAACACGAGCCGTGGCGTAATCTCGGAAGACGACTTCATGGACCTTAGCGATGAAGAACTTCTAGACGGTCTCCGGGATCAAAATGTTATAAAAGTGGAAAGAATCCTAATCCGTAGAAACAATGAGCAAATCCGCACCAAGCACATCATACTAACCTTTGATACAAGTGTCCTCCCTAGCACACTAGATGCAGGGTACATCAAACTTCGTGTGAGGCCGTACATCCCAAATCCTCGGCGGTGCTTTAACTGCCAGCGATACGGGCACGGATCCCAGACCTGCCGTGGAAAGCAGACATGTGCTAAATGCAGTTCCAATGAACACACATCCGACGTTTGCGACTCATCCGCACATTGTGTGAACTGTGATGGAAGCCATCCAGCCTACTCCAGAACATGTCCTAAATGGAAGATAGAAAAAGAAATCATTTCCCTCAAAGTAAAAGAAAACATCACATTTCATGAAGCAAGGAAGCGACTCTCATACCTTGATCACACCAGTTTTGCCGAGGTGGCGCGACGGGGGGGGCAGCGTCACAAATGTCTCGGCAATCTACCGCGGTCACCAGCAGTGGCCCGGTAGTCAATTTGCCCACCCCTCAGGTGGCAGCTGCTGTTGCTCTGCCATCAACTTCGAAGACAGGTCCTCAGACTTTGGTGCCACAGGTCCCAAAGCTGATCCGAACTCCGAGGCAGGGAGACGAAAGTCTCGGTGCCCGGTCCTCGATCTTCCAGTGCCTCAGAGAAGGCTATGGAGGTCGACGGACGAACACCAGCGTCGTTGACGCCCAAAGATCAGCGCTCTTTGGAGCGCAATAAGAAAGAAAAACATCCTGTAACTGCTCCGCCAAAGGGATCGGTAACCTGAAGGGTTACCTCCCTTGTATACATACATAGATATCCATAACACGTGCATCTGAACACAGAACCCATACATTCTTCTCCTCAATATGTCCACACAAATATTACAATGGAATGCCAGGGGCCTATTTCATAACCTAGATGATATCAAAGACTTACTAAATGATTATCAGCCAAGAGTGTTCTGTGTTCAAGAAACACATCTAAAGTCAACTAATAGGAATTTCTTAAATCAATACGTGGTTTTTCGTAAAGATCGAAATAGTGGCAACTCATCAGGAGGTGTAGCAATCATTGCGCAAAAGACCGTTCCATGCCAGCACATTGCCCTACAAAGCTCTCTCGAGGTTGTGGCTGTTCGGGCTATTTTATTCAATCATCTGATAACTGTTTGCTCCATCTATATACCCCCCGGCGAGCGGTTCGACAAAATAGAGTTTGAAAAGCTGATTGACCAGCTTCCAGAACCGTATGTTTTAATTGGAGATTTTAATGCCCACAGTGCGTTATGGGGCGATACTAGATGTGATACGAGAGGTCACGCCATAGAAAATTTTCTTCTCTCATCTGGAGCCTGTCTCTTCAACAAGGCAGAGCCGACATACCACAATACTACACACAATACATATTCATGCATAGATTTAGCCATCGGGTCAGCGTCACTCCTACCTTACCTAGAATGGAAAGTTATTAATAATCCATATGGGAGTGACCATTTTCCGACTCTTTTAGAAACAAGACAATGGCATGACGGACCAGCTTACCCTAAAAAATGGAACCTTCGCGGAGCCAACTGGGTGAAATTTAGAGAGCTATGTACACTACGCCTCGAAGAGGTGGACCATCTGGACGTAGAAGAGATGGCTAGCTATGTCTCCGAATATATCCTCACCTGTGCTAGAAAATGTATTCCTCAATCTAGCGCTAATAGGGTCAATGCAAAGCCGTGGTGGAATAATGAGTGTGAAATTGCTAAAAAACGACAAAACAAAGCATGGAGCATTTTTTCTCGCTACCCCACAGTAGAAAACTTGATAAACTTCAAAAGCTGCAAAGCTAATGGCCGCCGTATCCGCCGTATAGCCAAACGGGAAAGTTGGGCACGCTACATATCCTCAATAAACACTTACACAGATGCTAGCAAGGTGTATAATAGGGTTCATAAACTTAAAGGACAACACCCAAACCCCTTCCCTATGGTGAATGACTGCGGTGATACAATGGAAACACAAGCGAACACCCTTGGCGAACACTTCGAGAAAATATCAAGCTCAGGAAATTATACCGCTAAGTTCTTACGCCACAAATGCATAGCTGAAAATGTACCTCTGCGTCCGAACAAGCCTCTATCAGATGGATACAATCAACCACTATCACTCCATGAACTGAAGCTTGCCCTTGGTTCATGTGGAAGATCAGCCCCTGGTGCTGACACAATTACCTACGAAATCCCCGACGAAACCCTAAACTGTCTTTTAGGTCTTTACAACAAGATGTTCGATACTGGCAATATACCCTCTGCTTGGAAAGAGGCAATAGTCCTACCAATCCTCAAACAGGGCAAAGATCCTTCCTCGGTGAATAGTTACAGGCCTATTGCACTCACAAGCTGCCTACTCAAAGTGTGAAAAAATGATTAACCGCCGTTTGGTCTATTATTTAGAATACAACGGTATATTGGACCCTTGCCAATCTGGCTTCCGAAGAGCTAGGTCCACAACTGATAATCTTGTCCTCCTCGAGTCGTATATACGTGACGCATTTGTACATAAGCAACACTGTCTTTCTGTTTTCTTTGATCTTGAGAAGGCGTATGATACTGCCTGGCGATACGGAATCCTGCAAGACTTATCGTTCTTCGGAATATGCGGCAGGTTGATTAACATCTTAAGAGATTACCTGTCTGAAAGGAAGTTTCGTGTAAGAATAGGCAGTGTATTATCGCGCACGTTTCTTCAAGAAAATGGAGTACCGCAAGGAGGGGTATTAAGCTGCACACTCTTTATAGTTAAAATGAACTCTCTTCGCTCTGTTATTCCACCTGCGATATCATATTCAGTCTATGTGGATGACATCCAAATCAGTTTTAAATCGTGTAACCTGACTATATGCGAACGCCAGATACAGCTAGGTGTTAACCGCCTTGCAAAATGGGCTGACGAAAATGGTTTTAAGTTTAACACTGACAAGACTACTTGTGTGCTGTTTTCCAGACAAAGAGGTATACACCCTGACCCTTGCATACTAATGAATGGACAAAGCCTAATCACTGCAAAAGAACAAAAATTCCTTGGTGTAGTTTTTGATTCTAAGCTCACTTTCATCCAGCACATAAAACAGTTGAAGCTAAAATGCCTTCAGACCATGAACATTTTAAAGATTTTATCTCATCAATCGTGGGGCACAGACAGGTATTGTCTCATATCTCTGTTTAGAAGCCTGGTTCTGTCGCGTATCGATTATGGTTGCATAGTATACCAGTCAGCTTCAAAGACGGCACTCAAAGTATTGGACCCTGTATACCAGGGGTCTCAAACTCGCCTCAGCCAGCGGGCCGCAGTCACGCAATTTTGTCCCGCAAGGGCCGGAGCAGCGGAAGGGGGGGGGGGGGGGGGGAGTTTGTACAGTTTGTTAGAAAAAGCTGTCATTTGCAAGAAAACTTTCCCATGTCTCATATACAGTTCATTTCTGAAGTAGATGTGGTGCCGAGTTCCAACATGTGGCTACCGATCCCCCCCCACATGACTCAAATCTGGGCGCAGGTTGGGAGATATGAGTTGTGTTGCACGGTTATGTTTCAAAACAATGTGAACGCATGGGATGCCTCACGGCGACAATGCCTTAAACCAGTCAGGCCTGCGTTGCTCACGAACATGCTTATAAGAATTTTTTTTTTAATGTGGGGTGCAGACAGTCATGTGCGGGCCGCGGGCCGCAGCCGAGAGCCTCGCGGGCCGCATGCGGCCCGCGGGCCGCGTGTTTGAGACCCCTGCTGTATACCATTTAGGTATACGCCTGGCACTTGGAGCATTCCGTACCAGCCCTGTACAAAGTCTTTATGCAGAGTCGGATCACTGGCCGCTGGACTATCAGCGCACATATCTTGCAGTCACCTATGCAATAAGAATCATGTCTCTGCAGCAGCACCCATGCAAAGCACTTTTGAATGATGTATCCGCAACTCAGCTGTACATAAACCGTCCTTCTATCGCACCACCGTTTCCGTTGGCAATAAAACCTGTTGTTGAAAAACTTGGAATTCGTTTCGCGGATTTGCAGGAAAGTGACCACGCTGAAATCGTTCCTCCCTGGCAGCAGTGTCCGGTCACTTGTGACTGGTCCTTTAAAGACCTCAAAACGAAAACCTGCCCTAATGCGCTAATTGAACAACATTTCTTGGCCCTTGAGCACAAATATCGCCCAGCCGCCTTCTTCTCTGATGGCTCAAAGTCCCAAACATCCGTATCCTGTGCAGCCTACGGCCAAAACTTCTCTGATACCAAAACCTTGCACATACATACCAGCATTTTCACGGCTGAAGCGTATGGTATCCTGCTTATTATTCAGCACATTGTACAACACAAGATACAAAGGTCTGTAGTGTACACAGACTCTCTGAGCGTTGTTACTGCCCTGTCTTTTGGCAAGTACAACAAAAATCCTGTCTTTAACAAGCTTCTCAAAGAAATTCATGCAGCTTACAACCGAAATCTCTCTGTTGTTTTATGCTGGGTACCAGGTCATTCTGGGATCGCGGGCAATGAAATAGTGGACAAGAATGCCCGAGAAGCTGCTAGTCGGCACACTATAGACATAAGCTCTGTTCCTGGTGTGGACTTAAAACCTACTGTACGTAGAGGGCTACGAAGCCACTGGCAGGCTGAATGGGACAAACAAGTCGACAACAAGCTTCATTTATTAAAACCGCAACTAAGAAAAGTTATGCCACAAAAACTCAATAGATTCACAGAAGTCACCATAGCACGGCTTAGAATAGGCCACACTTATGCCACACATAAACACCTTCTCACAGGCACTGATCCACCGACATGTATACACTGTGGAAAGAATCTAACCGTTTTGCATGTCCTCATTGAATGCCCCGGACTTCACCAAGAGCGGCTGACTCATTTTAGGGAGCTCTACCGATATCGTATTCCGCTCCATCCCGCGCTATTTTTAACACCAGATTCAATGTTTAGCCTTAAAAGAGTTTTTAATTATCTCGCGAAAGTTAAATTTTTAGCAATGGTATCATTCCATCCTAGTCATCAGGCTAGACCTCACGTGTGAGGTACCGCCTGTTGCTCAAAATGTACGTCTGAGCTTTCACAGTTCTTGCTGAAGCAAGGACTGGGCAGTGAGGGTCTCGGACCTTGCCGACTCATTACCATGACCGTCAAAGAATTGAAGGCCTTGTAACAGAGTAACACTCATCTCACACGCACTGTACTTTTTATACATTTCATAGATATGCCCTGCAAAGCATTTATTTTTAAATTATTTCCAGACTAATAACATGAAAAGACATAATACTTGTACTGGCGCTCTTTGGCCTCAGATGCCCTTGCGCCAATAAAACTTAAAGTAATAAAAAATCAGTGGTAGCCCATCAGGGCCAGCCGCAGCAGAGGCGTTCATTCGTTGTAGTACAACGCGCAGCTCTTCAAGCGTCACTGGAGTGCATAAGCTCTCGCGGTGCTCTTCTGGTATACGAGAGATTCCCGAGCACAACTCACGAATGGCTTCGCTCTAGTTCTCTGTGTTTGTGTCCTCTGCCGTGAACAGGGTCGTGAAGTGCGTTTTAAAACCGGTCATTAAATCTTCTGCTCGATCAGACTGTGCGCCACTGGGCATCTCAATGAATGGAACTGATACTCGTTCTTCTAGGCAGCCGTTACGGACCCTTCGGAGAACAGCAGGATCCGCAATGGGCCTTCCGCTGACGTATGTCTGCGCAGCGGTACGGGAGCTAAGGCGGAATAGGAGTTCGTATCGCGCCTTCAACTGATTTAAATAATCTTGCATAGCGAACGTCAGTGTTTCGCCTCTCCGAACGATGCGCGCTTTTCGAAGTGTGTCGTTTATTTCCGTCGTTAGACGCATTTTTCTCTCTCTGCCTGCTTTAATTAGTTCGGCACGCCAGCTGTCCTTCAAGGTATCCCAGTCGGACGGTACTGATGAGCGATTGCACACACATTCCTGTGTAGTACGCAAGGAAGCTACACTGTCGGGGTCATATACAAGCGATGTGTCCATTTTCCATTGTTTCTTAGTCGGGAAGCGCTGATCACAACGCATTTTTACCGACACAGGGTAGTGATCGGAGATGCGCGGTACGTCTGGCGGGAAATGTAAGACTTCACAACTAACGAGATGCGTAGCTAACACTTCAGGGAAAGAAAAGCGATCAAGACGGCTCATATTGGTTCCTTGTTGCCATGTGGCACTAAACCCGTCTCCGTGAGTATCCAGCCACGCATCTCTCAGTTTGAAGTTTCGTATAAGCTGCTTCAGCGCCCAGGCTCCGCTGTATGGTCTGCCCATTCGCCGCCCACTTACATCCCTGTTCGGATCGTCTACGCAATTAAAATCACCAACCAAAAACGTGGGGTAGTTGTCGAACATAAAAGAATCAAGGGAATGACAAAAATATCGGAGGTGTTCGCGCGCTGGGCCGGAGCGTAAATAAGGAGTGCCCTTACACGTCGGCCATGAAGGTTAAAGTCCACAGCCAGCGTGCGACCATCAAAACCGTAGTGACAATAGGCTCCCTGACGAAACACTGGTGTTAGAAAAACGACTCCGACGCCACACATGAACAAATCTGTTAACGGAAAAAATTACACCATCTCCCGCTAAAGGGAACCATGTGTAGATGTGAAGCAGCAGGCGCTAACGCTTACACTGGCGGCGGCGTTGACGCTGGCGCTCATCGCAGCGTTGCTCAGGAGAGAAAACTGGGGAGGCGCAAAGCACGCAGTGATGGAGCGGTGTTTCCTACTCGGAACATGCCAATCACTGCTAATGGGCAATGAGAGACAGAAGACTCCGCCGCGGGGAGGGATGCCTAGAGGAGAGAGAGGAGGAGATTTTTTTATTTATTTTTTTAAAGGGTTTGCGCATGCGCAGTAAGGGTGGTCACGCAGCACACCACCACCCACAGCAGAGAAAGGGGGTGAGCGTAGGAGAGAGGGCGCGCATGCGCTGTGGGACGCGGGCACCGCCCCGTAGAGTAGAGGATTCCTAGAGTAGAGAAAGGGGGTGAGTGTATGAGAGGATATATAGGGGGAGGGGAGGCGCATCCGCTGTCGTGATGTGGAACGCGGGGGCCGCTTCGTAGAGTAGACGATTCCTAGAGGAGAGAAAGGGGGGTGAGCTTAGGAGAGGAGAGAGAGGGGGAGGGGACGCGCATGCGCTGTGGGGGTGTAGGACGCGGGCGCCGCTCTGTAGAGTAGAATTCCTAGAGGAAAGAAAGGGGGGTGAGCGTAGGAGAGGAGAGAGAGGGGGGAGGGGACGCGCATGCGCTGTGGTGGTGTGGGACGCGGGAAGGAGGGACGGACTAAGCCCCCCCCCCCACAATCACATGCAAGCAAGATCAAGGAATGGAGTCAGCCTGGGCGACACACACCACCTGCCTAGGCATTGCTAAGCAGCCTCTCTGTGCTCTCGGCCATGACTCTGGTGACTGTAGTGGTGGTTGACGGCCTTATATTGTACTACAGGGTTCTGGTTCGCATAGTGGGTGCTGCCTTACTTCACGAAAGTGGCCGGACGCGGGAAGGACGCGGGAGGGACGGACATAGCTCCCCGAGCATAAGATGCTTCGCATCTAAAAAGCATCGACACCAAAACGGGAGCAAAAGGATTGAACACCATAAGGAGATCTGAAATTACTTTCTTGAAGGAAAAGAATGTCTGCATGACATGTCCTGGCGAAGTTCATAACTTCCCGCTTCTTGTCTAGGTTTCTAAAACCTCTAAGGAGAGAAAATGAACCGTCGCCATTGTTTAGAGAGCATGGGCTGATATTTAGAACCAAGGAAAAAATTGAAGGACACTTTGTACATTCTAAAGTGTGTTCGGCGAAAGCGTGTGGCCGTTCCACTGACTATGCCATGCCTTTTTTTCTTTTACACTCTCAGTGGGATAACACACAAAGCGAATGTGTGTGTGTTTTTTTTTAATTTTTTACCAGCGAGTCGCAGCGAGACGCGAGACTAATCTTCCTCCGTTCGCATGCGTTAGTATTTTCTCGCGCTTTGTGCATCGTGCAAACGCCATAGCGTTCCAGCGCTTAAATTGACGGGCCCTTTGTAAATTCGAAGGTGCATTCCGTGAACGCCTGTGTCCATTGAGACGGCGTCGGTCAGAATGATTGCAAGGGCTGGGCACAGCGAAGCTACGCATGCAAAGAGCGAGCGCTGTAGAGTCCGACGTGACTGGCGTCCGTTTGCGCATCCCGGCGGCCACCTGGCTCCGTGACCAGAGCTCGGATGGACTGGGACGGACGGACATGGACGGACGGACAGACAGACAGACGAACGGACGGACAGACGGACGGACAGACGGACGGACGGAACGGACGGATGGACGCCGGACGCCGGACGGACACCGGACGGACGTGAGCATGAGACATTAAAGGCTTTCGCCTTAAAAGGTGGGGGAAGCACTCAGAGAGGCATCGTGGCTACGGGGAAATTTCGCTTTGACTGCGTCAGAGCATGAGAGAGTTTGTGGGGCTTACTCACCCCAGCCTTCAGAACCTTCAGAGTCCGTAGACGAGGAATGCACGCGCTTCGCCGCCTGGCGTTCGATGTCCATTGGGCAGTCTGCAGCGCTCGCTCCGGCGACAGGACCAGTAATCTTGTGAAGGGGATTCCAAAGGTTCATTTTGCGGGCCTGGGCAGAGAACTTGCTCACTCTGGAGCTCGTTCCTGTCGGTTGTGTGAGGTCCGGTCTGGAGATCATAGCTTCTGGACGCCCTGCAGCTCGTGTCCCACGACCCATCGACGACCGTGGCTTATCGGAGCCATCCGTGGAGCCCCCCGGGATCCGCACTGGAACCTGTGTGATCTCCGTTGGGAAACGAGGCGTGAGGAGCACGTTTTGAGGTGTCGTGGTCGTCAGGAGTTCCCGACGAAGAGTCGGTGGTGTCGTTACGGGTGTGGAGATCTGATGATGCCTTCTCTGAAGGAGGAAGAAGGTCCTCTAATTCTTCGGAATCTGCTTGGGAACAGACATCCGATGTCACGATTTCGCTGTCTGATTCCCGCGCAGGTGCCTGTTCTTCCTGAAGAGCCCGTGTTGGTGGAGTGGATTCGGCACCATCTTTCTCACCAGCTGCTGCTGCTGCGAAAGATTTCGGTCTTATGCAGTCTGCTGTTGCGTGGTTCCCGGAGCACCTGCGACAAGGTTCAATGCACCCCTCCGTGGCGTGTCCAAAGATGTTGCACCGTGTACATCGAGGCATGGCGCATTCTTTTCCGATGTGACCTGCAAGGCGGCACCTGGAACACACCTTCTGAACTCCTCGATAATCACCCATCGTGGTAAAACCCTGCAAAGACAGGAAATTCGGTATAGGTTTCTTCATCTCAACTCGGGCCACTCGGATGCCGGTGCCGACTCCTGGGCGGCCCTTGAAAGCTGGTTCGTGTACTTGTTGGACATTACCGTAGGCCGAAAGAGCTGCAGCGAGGGCTGCATCACCGACCCACAGCGGAACTCTGAATACTGACAGAGGGACGATTTCGGGGCCAACGCTGATAAGAGGTACCGATACGCCATTCAGCAGAATAGCGGCCCGGCTCTTGAGCTTTGAGGCTGCACTGTCGTTTGCGGCAGCTGCGCCGAACTTTACTCCTCCCATATGCTGGAGGGACTTGATACCGGCTGATCCGGTCCCTGCTTCGAGAGCGTCGATTACGTCATCAATAGTGCTACCCTCAGGCGCACTAAGGGTGAAACAGTGCGCCTTGGGGGGAGGCGGTGCGGCAAAAGCCATCAGGTGGGAAGGCCGAGCCCTGGCACCCACGGCGAAACGCTGTGGAGCCCGGGCGGTTGATCTGGACGAACTCCTAGACGGGGGCCAGGGGCTGTATCCAGGCGGTCCTCCTCGAAGCTTGTAGAAAGCGGTCGCAATCGGGCAGCTGGCAGGCTGTCTGTCTATCTGTCTGTCCGTGACCCGATTCAGCTACTCGGCCAAAGTTTAATCACTTTCTGAACGCCCAGCCATCTTGAACTGGTGTTTCCGTTCCATACTTGTGAACATATTCGATCAAAAAGCAAATACTACGCATACCTGAGGCGCAACATTAATATGTTAGCGTCAGGTCGTGTGTCCTTTTATTAGAAAATACATAGGTACGCAATTCTAAAGACCCTAGTGTTTTATCAATGCCAGCCAGATGCAGCCAATTCAACGTAGAGTAGGCGCTGTCTGAGGCAAGGCAAAACATAGTAGTACGGCCGGCACAAGACTATCGTCTTTCGACGACATTTGCAGCGAAGCACGCAGATACGCGGCCAATTTTTCCTGAGGGGGACACGCTCGAAGCACCCACATCGTTTCATTCTTCACCCCCGCGGATCCCCATAGTTGAAAACGGCGCGTTCAGCGTCACCGAAGCTTGAGCATGTAGTCTCAGGTGCTGCCCCGCTGTGGGGCGCTAGTTTCTTATGGTATTCGCAATGCCCATAGACTGTCGCGCCCCTAGCGGAATTTAGGAGCGTCCTCTCATGGATGATCAGTAGACGACACCATGGCAGCCCTAGGCAGTCGCTCACTTGTTAGGCTGTCTTAGCAGGAAACAAACACTACGAGTTTGCATGTTTCCTGCTTCAGTGAACAAACCGGGTCCTCCATGACACGATAAATCTGACTCGTTCTTGCGAGACGCGAAGTTTTCGTGAAAATACGTGCCAACTGGCGCGTTCAACGATGACCCACATCGTAGAAATATCAGCTTCGCGAGGTTTTGTGTAGCCACGTAGATTAGTTAAACGCTCTCGCCTGACCTTCTCAGTTCAACCTCATCTTGTTTTACTTGCATATAGCATTCGTCAGTGCTCTTGTAGTGCATGAATTTATAGCATTGTAGGCGGGAAGTCGCGTGAGCTTGCGTTATATAACTGAATAATCTCAAATTGGCCAGCGCTGCGCCGCTTGTTTTTGTACGTTTGTTGATAGATGGCAGCACTCTGCAAGCGATTTGTTTGTTAACCGGTGTGAGAGCAAGAAGTTCTGCGCGCCCAGATAACGTTGTGCTGAGGACTAATCGAAGTCGTTCGGCGGAGGAAATTCTTCAGATTGCTTTCAGCAATGATGCTAAGAGGAACCACCTTGACGACGAGGATTTTTCACTGGACGGAGAAGGCTGTGAAAGCGCAGAGTGTGACAGCGACGATGAACGATCAGCTGCTAACTCACGAGGGGCGAGTTGCACTTCACGTCCGCTCGCGCGCTAATGTTTTTTCACGCTCGTAAGTCACTTTGATTGTATTTAATGTATAGTATCCTTCAGCGAGATCAAAATAAAAACATAGTTTTTCTTGTACATTGCACATAGCGCAATTATTGTGGATATTATCGGGCGCCGCATGCCGCCAGAACACTCGAGTTCGGACAGGGAAGCGAAATGGTTAGAGCGATGAAACGTGCAGTCACGGCCACAATCCACGCCTATCGGCTCACTTCTCCTGTACTTCACCGGTACATTCCGATCGGCATAGTTGTTCGACGCATTTTCGCAACGTCAAAGAATTCGTCGTTGCGAAAAGCATACGAGCGTGTTCTTTTCGATATTCATGTTTCGATCGTGCCCATCGAGCCTGCGGCATCCGAGTGCAGCGAATTGCGCACGGCTTGAGTCTGAGCATGGCTGTGACGCAAGCGCTAATAAATAGGATGTTAAATGCTTGTGTTCCGTTGAAGAAGCAACTCCACGTTCCTGACTGCGCAAGTAATGATCATGACGTATGTTTGCAAACCATCGCCACGTTAAACATTCGGTCCCGTGCAGCAGCGATGACGCTACTCGCTAGCGGCCTATCACTGCGGCGAATCCGTCAGGCAGGCTCGGTACACAGTATCTCGGAGTGCCGTTCAGGTCATACGTCAATTCTAGTTCATGAAGTTTTCTGCAGCACGCACAGGATTTCACACAGCATCGCTTATGCACGGTAACGGAGCTGAAATATAACCTTTCACACCGCGGAAAATAATTAGACGGCGAGCTTCCATGGTTTGGGAAAGTATCTTGTCCTCATACTCATTTCAGTGCAGCTCATGACTTCATCCGGTGAAAGTGGCACGGGCGGTACGTCCGCACGTCCTATCTGTTCCTATGCTAACAAACGAATTGACCCTCCATCGGGCGCCATCTTGAATCGTACAGCGCGCGACCTATAGTTCGTGGGCATTGCGAATTTAGGCGGGCGTTTCGAACTGCGGCAAAATCGTCTTGAATTAACGACGCTAGCATTAATTATACGATGCCTTAGAGCATTTACTATTCAATTTCAGCATTACCAGACGCAAAGCTACAAATTACTCTAAAAAAGTCGGAAACAAAACTTTTGCTGTCAGGGGTCCTTCAAGAAAAACTGAAGAGGTGCGAAGCATGCTAGGAAGGCTGTTTCAGCAGACGTTCCTCTTGCTGAAATCCAGAGAAGACGCCACAAGGGAAAGAATATTTTGAGAATTCAGAGAAAATTGTCAGTTTCTGAATAACATTTCGAAACGCTTTTTCCTATGGTCAGTAAAACGATTCCACGTAAGCAAAAACTCTTTTCAGGCTCTTGACAGTAATAGCACATAGGAGACGGCGCCAGACCAGACCTGTATAAATAAAAATCAAGAGCATGTACGCGGCATCGAAATTTTTTAACATCTTACCCTAAAGTAAGCCGCATTCCCTCCTTGTTTTTATTCTTCTTATTCCCTACATGCCCGGTTTTAGTTCCCTGCTGCATGTAGTGAATGCTGTTTAATCTACACTAACATCGTCGGCTTTTAACACGAAAGTGTTTTATGCCGGGGTCTACCAAGGTTTCAGTGACGTATTTCCGTCACGGAAATGACGTCGAACAAATACACATGATCAGAAGACAATGAAAAAAAGCACCGTCAGCGGGATTCGAACCTATGACCTCTTGTCCGCGACGAGCGATGCCGGGCACGCTATCCACTGCGCCACGGCCACATGCTGCGTAGGCTGTAGAACGCGTCTTTTATATCTACCACTGTGCTCTCACAGTGATCTTGCTTAAGTGAAGTAATGCATTATGACCATGCAACCCACGATTAGTTCCTTCAAAGCGTCGTTCCTACGCGTCCATCCCATTCAGCACGTTTCGAATAGGAAAAAGCAATTTTGTCGACGCATTAACACGTTGCCAGGTGGTGACGTTACCCCCAGCGTCGGCCTCACTCGTAGCGTCGATGCATACCGTAAAACTCTTTGCGACGCGCGAGTGTTTCGCGTGGCGTAACTTGGCGTTCCCAACTTACGCTCGCCCTGTGAAAAATTGCAGCCGGCCAACGGGGAAGACACGACGCGCGTTGCGTTTCTCTCTGGTCGGGCAGTGGTGTTCAAAAAATTGGACACTTTGTACATTCTAAAGTCTGTTCGGCGAAAGCGTGTGGCCGTTCCACTGACTATGCCATGTCTTTTTTTCTTTTACACTCTCAGTGGGATAACACACAAAGCGAATGTGTGCTTGTTTTCTTTTTTAATTTTTTACCACGAGTCGCAGCGAGACGCGAGACTAATCTTCCTCCGTTCGCATGCGTTAGTATTTTCTCGTGCTTTGTGCATCGTGCAAACGCCATAGCGTTCCAGCGCTTAAATTGACGGGCCCATTGTAAATTCGAAGGTGTATTCCGTGAACGCCTGTGTCCATTGAGACGGCGTCGGTCAGAATGATTGCAAACGCTGGGCACAGCGAAGCTACGCAAGCAAAGAGCGAGCGCTGTAGAGTCCGACGCGACCGTAGTCCGTTTGCGCATCCCGGCGGCTACCTGGCTCCGTGCCAGAGCTCGGATGGACGGGACGGACGGACAGACAGACAGACAGACGGACGGACGGACGGACGGACGGATGGACGGACGAACGGACGGACAGACAGACAGACGGACGGACGGACACCGGACGGACGGACAGACGGACGGACGGACAGACGGACGGACGGACGGAGGGACGAACGGACGGACAGACAGACAGACGGACGGACGGACGGACGGACACCGGACGGACGGACAGACGGACGGACGGACGGAGGGATACCGGACGGACAGACAGACGGACGGACGGACGGACGGACGGACACCGGACGGACGGACACCGGACGGACAGACAGACGGACGGACACCGGACGCCGGACGGACACCGGATGGACGGACACCGGACGGACGTGAGCATGAGACATTAAAGGCTTTCGCCTTAATAACTCTTTCATGACTTCTTTTGCGCAAAACGTACACGGACACAAGGAAAGAGGCAGACAACACGGGCGCAAACTCACAACTGATTTATTTTAACAACGAAATGCACTTTTATCGTCACGTAACACAAACGCCCCCCACCGGTGGACTCAGAAACACACGAGATAAACTAAACAAACATATTCAGCGCTACGTCATGTTAAGAACCAAAGCACACACAACCAAAATATTTGGGGGAGTTCACTCATCTGTAGACGGATTGATGCACGTGCTTTTCAAGAAGTCGAATTCTTTATCGGACAATGTGACGGAAACTTGGCTAACACACTTTTCTCCCGTGTTTCTATATGGAATGCTTCAATCAACTCCCTGTTAATTTTTTGCCTGTGAGCTGACAGAATCTTTGTGTCTGTGAAAATTGGTGAGCACCCGCAAGAACTGCAGTGATCCACCATGAATGAGTACCAACTCGCCCAACTTTCAGTACTGTTGTTAATAACTCTGACATGCCACGAGTAGGCGACCTTAGCCCAATTTCGGCATCCACTCAGTGACATTCTTCCGGGTGTCGCACCGCATTCTCGAAGCATCTATGACCACAAGGGTTTGTTTAATCATTGATCACGGACGTTAGTCGTCGGGATAGAGATGTACCACCGAGCGTCAACGTGGATGTATTCACGTTAAACGGTGTTATAACTGTCAAACACCGATAGACATTGCGCAAGCTATCTTATTTCAATGTACAGAAAACATTCAACTACTTCTGTAAGGACACGTTTCACTTTCGTGTCATACCGATTCCTATGACGGAGGGATCAACCATGTTTTTAAATGCGAATGCATTTCATAGTCTGGCTATGTCAGGCATCCGGCGTTGTCCGGCGTTGTCCGCGGAGGAGGAGGATAGGTTGAGGAGGTGAGCGCCGGCAGGTGTTAGATGTGAAGCATCTTATGGCGAAGCTTAATCCGGTGGTGGTGGTGTGCGGCGTGACCACCCTTACTGCGCATGCGCAAACCCTTTCAAAAAAAAAATAAAAATAGAAACCTCCTCTCTCCCTCCTCTAGGCATCCCTCCCCGCGGCAACCACACCCTCACTGCGCATACGCCTCCCCCTCCTCTCTCCCCTGCTACGCTCCCCGCTCTCTCCTCTAGGCATCCCTGCCCGCGGCGTCCACACTCCCACTGCGCATGCGCGTCCCACCTCTCTCTCCTCTCCTACGCTCCCCCCTCTCTTCTCTAGGCATCTCTGCCCGCAGCGTCCACACTCCCCACTGCGCATGCGCGACCCCCCTCTCTCTCCTCTCCTACGCTTCCCCCCTCTCTCTCGCATCGCGACGCCCACACAGGTAGCGTCTGCTAGCGAGTTTCCTGGTTGAAAAAACCGACTGCTCGCGCTGCACAACCGTTCACTGGCCACCCCGTATATATGGCAATGGATCTTGACCTCCAAGGTGGTGCCGGTGGGAGATTTCTCCTGTGCATTGTTCGAACAATAAAAATTCGCAGCGTGCGCGTTAACAAAAAGCGGACTGCGAGTCTATGTGTCCAGTCGGAGTCTTCTGTCTCTCACTGCACATTAGCAGCGATTGGCATGTTCCAATAGGAAACACCGCTCCATCGCTGCGTGCTTTACGCATCCCCAGTTTTCTCTCCTGCGCAACGCTGTGATGAGCGCCAGCGTCAACGCCGCCGCCAGTGTAAGCGTTAGCGCCCGCTGCTTCACATCTACACATGGTTCCCTTTAACGGAAGATGGTGCAATTTTTTATCTCTCCGCTCTCACTCCCTCTCCCTTAGCAACAGCTGCGGGCGCACGCGCTTATCCTCGCCCCTAGCAACGGAGCAGGTGGTGCGGGCGGAGTAGCGGAGAGTGATTGGAGAGGAGGAGTGCGCTCTGGTGTGTGAGGGCGCTCGCATCGCGGAAGCTCGGCGGAGCTCCCGTGTGTGTGGAGAGTGTAGCAGAGGGTAGGTGCAGTGCTTCGCCGCTCCTTCTCTCGCCATTCGCTCTCTCTCCTCCCTGTGCCCCACACTCCCGTCCGCTCGCTCGCACGTATATATAAATGTAGTGAAGCGCGCGCGAAATGCATTCGCATTTCCTCACGATTCCCTTCGGGGAGGTGGGGGCATTTTTTGTTGGGCTAACTGTTGCTTCCTTCATTTTATTGCGATACCAATTATATGGACACTCTCGGCTGATTTTCGCCGTCGCCGTCTGCATGTCGACGCCGTCATTCCAGACCACCTTACGAGGGTTAGAACCAGCGACCCCTCGCTCCGCAGCCTGCTAGCCAACACAGCCACACGTCATGCTTGTGTCAGCGATATAACGGCGAGCTATTCATATGCACCATTTGCCGCTCGCGGTACGCAGATCTCGGAACAGCTTGAGCGTATTTTCTATCCACGACGCTTTTACAGTTTCTTTCAAATTGAAAACTGCCCTTGGGATGCGCACGAAAACGTGGCTCCCTTCTGTACCACTCATGATGTAGAATGAAACAAAAGAACAGCGGGCACGCGTCAGACGCCACTGCGTGGCAGGAGACGCAGAGGGGTCATTCCACGCGCCGCACTTTAAAAGAAAAAGAAGTATCAAACAGCGTCGAAAAGTCATATAATTATATAATCAATTCTTGGCCAATCCCCCCTGAGTGGATATGAGCCACGTCAGAGGCAACAGCAACAACAGTGTCGGCTTCTGCATTTGTGGACACTCACAGCGCGTCGCTCAAATACAAATACGTAACAACTGCGACAGTTGTTAGTTCACGCTTGTCCTGTGTATACCTATGCGTCCTTTTCGAGCGTCCTCCGTTGTGCTGCGGCGGCGCGTTGCAAGTATCGAGCTGCTTGTCGTTCTTCGTGTGACAAACTAATTTCTTGCTATCGCATTTATTGCTTCGCCCTAGTGGCGAAACTGTGACTTTTTTCTTTACAGCGAAAGCTGCATATGGCTACGCCAAACGAAAATACGTTCGCCACGAGGAACTATAACGGTCTCCATTGGCTGGGTCGTCAGTTACGTCGTTCTGTACGTCGCACCCAAGCGCACGTGCCATTGGCAGCGCCGTCATTAATACCTTCGCAGCCCTGCCGCCGAGCCCGAACGCAGTAGTTTAAACTTACAACTTCCACGTGTGGAGGGCACAGATCGTACAGACGCCCGAACAGCAGACAACTTTCCAAGAACAGCGCCGACAGCTCATCCGTGAGAGAATTTATGTGCGCCGGGCCGATGCAGCAGTCCGCGCACAAGAACAGGTCAGGACTGGTATAGAACGCGCGAACCCTCCTTATATGAAGGCTTGTTCTGATAAGTTCAACGAAGGACCCAATTAAGGGACCTTCTTTGAAGTTATGAGACCATTCCTTCACATAAGGTGGGTTCGCGTGCCTTCTATACCTGATAAAACAGGGATGAGTGTGCCCGTCGGGCTTTAAAGAAGATAGATTTTTCAAACCTAGATTTTATCTTATTTGTTTTCTTTCAAATAAAAGATATCCGTCATGACTGAAATTTTAAAATACGCTCATTACGTTTTATTTCATTGCAGCGTTTCTGATTTGAATAGCTCCAAAACAGGCACAGGATTGCCGTAGCTTCAGGAGAGGCTCTGAAGAATTGGAATACAGAGCCATTACGGTCGGTTAGTTTTCGGCCCCAGTCACTCAGTGTCATTGCCTCATGTCGGCAAAAAAGGCGTTCTCTAACACATCGGTCGAATCAACGAGATAACGCGAAGTCTGCCAAGGGTCTCATGTCACCTAATGCGCGTTTAACGACGGCGTAACAATAGAACAAATTAATCTTTAAGGCTAACATAAAAGCAAATCGTACTGAATTTGCCGGGATTGAAAAGTGAGCTTACGGGGAATCAAATGTGAGTTATCAATTCAGGAAACGCGAGGTGATGGCGATAGACTCGCGTGTACTCTCCTTATCGTTAGCTGATTGGACTGTCAGTGTTATTCTTCGAGTGCGTCCCGTACTCCGAAGATGATTAAAAATGAAGCACTTGAAATAATTACCCTAAAATGCGTTTAGAAGCATGGACAGCATACTGAGTACGGTAATGCAAAAACAGGGAAGGAGTATGTTCTCAATGTGGATGTAAAAGAAATCGTGAGCGACGACAACGTTGACGAGGGTGCCAGCCTTGGGCAGTGTGAAGGAGGGGTGGGGAGGAGGTGTCTGCTTTACTTTTAATTCCGTGTCCCTGAATTGGGCTGCTCAATGTTTCACAAGTACGTGCATGCCACTGCTGCCCGGAATGTGTTCGCATATTCTAAAATTCCGTGGCATATTCGGTGTGAACATTAAAAAGAAAAAAAAAGACACCTGTCTTTGCCGTTATTACATGCGCTGATTTTCTAATGAGGTGAAAACAGCGCACACTTGACACGGACCGTCAGAGAATAGACAAGACACAGGCGCTGTGTCTTGTCTATTCTCTGACGGTCCGTGTCAAGTGTGCGCTGTTTTCACCTCAGTATGCTCAACCAACTAGCTCGAGATGTGTTATTCAAGCTGATTTTCTAGCTATATTCTGTTTACCTGAACTACCTAACCAATTGTTCATTTTGATATATTAGAACTATCAGTCAACATCTGCATACGTTTAATCACGATTTAAATTGTGAGGAATCCTCGCTATGTGATGATAACTATACTGATACCTTCGGATGGGGTTGCTTCAGCAAGGAAAATCACTGTCAAGGAATCGGGGCATGTCTGCAACGGTGGTACAGTGGCAGGCCCGTAGCCTGAAATTTCTTTCGAAGGGGGGGGGGGGGGGCTACCGTTGAAAACCACCTATTTTTATTATTTAATCTCGGTAAAACACCCCCCTCCATCCGAATTTCGGAAGGGTGCCCTCGCCCCCCCCCCCCCCCTGGCTACGGGCCTGTACAGTGGTTTCGGTACTCGTCGGCTGATTGGATCCCCGGCTGAGTCACGGTTTTGACCGCGGCCGTTTAAGCGGTAATGCGGGCTCGTTCCTTACTAGCAATGGCAATCAATTTTTGCGGTGCAAATTATAAACCCACGTGATAGGAGACACGAAGGCAGTACGAGCGTTAGAGGCCCGTACACTGCGCGATATCAGTTCGCGTTAGACAACACGATGCGGTATAACTTCCCAATGCCCTCCACTAAGGCGTGTCTCATAAACCTATCGGGGTTTTGGCATGTAACACCCTCGATATTATTATTATTATTATTATTTCCATCGATATAAATAATAAGCGGGTCTATCGTAGAAAGAAGCGGTCAATTAGAAAGGGCTCCTATTTTTAGATGCGAAGCAGCTATTTGACTAGCCTGTGTAACGCTGTCCCTCCGTAAGTCCGTACGAACGCGCCGCAACGCGCTCCCCTCGCCGCAGGTGTTGGAGCGGTGCCAAGTAGGTCACGCCGCAGCTGCGCGTTGACGTCACGCTCCCCTCGCAGTGCGCGCTGACGTCACTCTCTCCATCGCCTGCTGCGCGCTCGCCGCAGCGCCCGCAGCTGCCGCCTCGTCCGTTCGCCCGCAACACCTGCCGCGTTAGCGCCGTTCAACCCGTGACGCCACCCGTGCGCAACGCTGCTGCTTCGCATCCCATCAGGGTTCCCTTTTGGGAAGATGCACCTAATTTTTTCCAGTGCTTCGCATATAGACTTAGGAACCCTTCCCGTACTGGTAAAGTGAGAGAAGCGAAGGTTGACGTGTGCGTAGCTGACCTTTTTTCTCTCTTTCTGTGTTGCTGTAGCATCGGGCGATGCTCCCTCCTAATTTTTTTCTTCTTCCATGCCGGGAATTGGATCTTCACCCAGGAGCTTACAGGCACGACATTTCAGTTGCTACAGGCAACAACGACGGCCATCTGTGAAATAACGAAAGGCAACAAGCAAAGCCAACAATCAAATGTGGCAGCATAAAATGAATAAAGACCCCGAAGGAAGTATGATCACCGTATCAGAAACGGCTCATCGCCGACAAGCCCAGGATTGCGAAAGCTTGCATCAGCCATTTGCAAACGGCAAATACAAATATGAATGTTATCGACGCTCCTTCCAAGGCCACATTCATGTAGTACGCTCGCCATTCTGCATGCACTAGCCGGCGCTAGAATTTTACAGAACTATGCCGCCGCTGCCGAAATATATAACCCATACAAGCTTCGCCTAAAAAACTTATTAAAAATTGGACGAATGGAAGAAACTCGCCAGCGTACTTCTCTGCAAATGTCGTCGAAAGACGATAGTCTTCTGCCAGCCGTACAACTATGTCTCGCCTTGCCTCAGGCAGCGCCTCCTCTATGTTGAATCAACCACATCTGGCTGGCACTGATAAAATGCAGGAGGCGCTGCGTGAGATATGGACGTCACGTGGCAGTGGTGTCGGGAAACATGAGCTTGTGCAGAACCCAAGGCCACTGCGAGCGGCAGCACCATATCGTCGGCAGAGGGCTTTTTCGTGCATAGTGTCGCATTTCGTGCGTAGCATCGCATTTCGTGCATAGCGTCGCATTTTCAGCGCAGCCTAAGAAACGCTGGGGCCTTTAAAACTACGTATCTATGTATTTTCTAGTAAAAAAACACACCACCACTTAATATTTACGTATTGAGGTTGCGCCTCAGAAATGCGTAAAATTTGCTTTTTGATCGACAATGTTCACAAGTATGAACGCAGACACCAGTTCAAGATGGCTGGGCGTACAGGCAGTGCTTAAACTTTGGCCGGGTGACTGAATCGTGTGACAGATAGGCAAAGAGAGATAGAGGCGCATTTCTGCGTTGAAGTATGCCAAGAAAGACTATCGTTTTTAGAAAAGACACTTGCGGGGAACACCTTGGGTCAGACACCACCAGGCAGGAGACGCAGAGGCGTCTTCCCGCGCGCCGCAGTTTAAAAGAAGATATGTCTTCGAGCGTCGCGTTCTGCGTTGTCGACACTCGCAGCGCGTTGCTCAAACACAAAGGCGCAACAACCGCAGGATAGTTGTTAATTCATGCTTGTCCTGTGTATACCTGCGCGTCCTTTCCGAGCGTCCTTCTTGTGCTTGAGCGGGAAGCTGCAAGTGTCGAGCTGCTCGTTGATCTTCGAGTGACATTCCGATTTCTCGCAATCGCATTCATTGCTTCGCCTTTGGGGCGAAACGGTGACTTTTTTCGCCTTCTTCTTTTTTAGTGTACTGGGGACGAGTTGTGGGATTTACCCAATATATGTGGCGCATACCCGTTTACGATGGACTGTAAACATGAGACACCGTGAAGACATTAGACGCCGTCAAGCCGAGACCGTAAGGTGATTCGCACCTAAAAGCATAGAGTTTCCTATAAATACACTAGAGGGAACTCTGGCGCTAGTGTCTGCGGGGGCTGCAACACAGGGCGCTTCAGCCAGCATGGGAATCATGGGTAGTACACAAGTTTGCCTAGTCTTGCCTAGTCTTCGTTCTTTTGGCTGCGTGTGGCTTGAATTCGCTTTGCCGCAATACGAAGTTCAGCTAGTTCAGAAAAGATTTTGCAGTTACGCTTCACCGCCGTTACCTTTTTTGGCTCACGAATCCAAATACGCTCACGAAGTTCTCAACGGTCCATTCTTTTTCCCGAAAAAGAACGAAAGCGCAACGATAAACAAAGCCACAAGTGCGTTCGAAGCCCGCAAGCACGAAGACTAGGCAAATCCGTGTACTACCCATCATTCCCATGGTGGCTGAACGATCGCAGCGCCAGAGGCCCCTCTAGTTAATTTTAGGAAACTCTATGCCTAAAAGGGCCCAGCCATAATTCGTCATCGTGATCAGCACAGCAACACAACAGCACACATGACGCCTCAGAGATGCGTATCGTGTACCGTGTTTCTTCGCGGAATAACGGCATAGTGGGTGCTTCCATGCTTCACAAAAGTTATTAGGATATATGGCACAGTGGCTACCTTGCAAGTGTACTTGTAGTAGGTGCCCCAACAGAGTTTACAGCGGGATCTCTAGCACTTACAGTTTTCGCTGTGACATGTATCGCGTCTTCCGCGCAGGCCCATTTAACGGTGAAGCTGTTCGTAGTCGACCATTCGCCGGCGCCGTCGTCATCGTTAAAGGACGAGGCGGGCACGTTGGGCACAGGAGCAGCACTTGGAATGCCGTTTCCATTACAGCGCTGCATTGATAGTAATACGCGTTTTGGGCGAGTGGAATGGGTTAAGGCCACACTGGAACGCCACCGTAGCATTTCAGTGGTACCGTGAATAAACATTATTCGTTGGGCGGAGGTAACAAGCCCACCTGCGCCGCCCGGTTGCGGGAGGGAAATGCGCATGCGCCGAAGCTCACGCATCGCTTTCATGGATGCGTGCGTACACCCGTATCAAGACGCTGCGAGTGTAACTAAACGATTACTGCTTTGCGCTCCTGCGCGACATCGAACAAACGAGGAACGAGAGCACACAATCGCTGGACTGCCGTCCCACGCAGGCAGCAACAGAAAACCCGAGGCAAGCAGTGTCTACTTCGCATTTAAAGGCCATGTTGCCATTTCGGAGGATGTACAAACAAACGCCACGTTCAGGCGTCCTTACGAGTTGCAGGAAATAGCTTCAATTCTTTAAATAATCCTCTAGAAACCGTTCTCGGCAGGTTGGGGGGCGGGAACGTGTTAACATATTTCTGTCAGGCCACGCGTCGGAAGTGACCCCGAAAAAAGGAATTGAGCTTGATCGGTACGTTTATTGCTTGCGGCCACATAACGCCCATAGAGCGTTGTGCGATATTTAAACCCCCTGAAAGCGCTGCTTGTTGATCTGAAACTTAGAAAAGTCACAGTTTCGCCGCAAGGGCCAAGCAATGAATCCGAGAGCAACAAATTGGGATGTCACGTGAAGAACGGCAAGCAGATCGAAACTTGGAGCGCGCTGGTCAAGCACAAAGGACACACGAAAAGAACACAAACAGGAAGAACGTGAACTAACAACGTTCACAGCTCGACACGTAACGCGCTGCTCAAACACAAAGGACGCGCGAAACATACGAACAGCTATACACAGGACGAGCGCGAACTAACAAGTGTCACAGTTGTTACTTCATTGTGTTTGAACAGCGCTTCTTTCGCAAACGGGGCCTCTGCAGACAGCGAAGTGCCCTTCGTGCGATCTTTGACCAAAACGAAATCTTTCCGGCGAAAGCACAACGTACAAACTGCGCCCATCACAAGATAAGCGCGCGCGCGCACGGGCACGGAGGACACCGTCGCGTAGGCAAAGTGAAGGTTGACGAGCCAACGCATCGCAACGAGGGCGACGCCCAGGGCCACTTTGCGGCATCTCGCTGGTTCGCTGGTAAGGCAGAGAACCCGCTGATGTTCCCCCAGATCCGCGTAGCGCCAGCGGTAAATGGTGTGTATATATAGCTCGCCGTTAGTATGGTGGAGGACGTGCGTATCTGTGGCAGCGTTGCCAACCGTAGGGTATTTACCCTACTTGTAGGTTACTTTCGGAATTTTTCGGCCAGCATAGGGTAGTAGGGCGCGGTGACGTAGGGTAATTTCAACATTCCGCTCCTCATTGATTAGTGAAAAATGAAGAAGACCCGCGGGACATATCCCAAGGTTATCCAGGATTCTGGAGAGATCCTAATTGGAATTGTGTTAATTCCAATGTCACCAGCACAAAAGACGAAAGATAATACGTCAAACATCCTTGTGTTAGGTTGGTAGTTTTGTTTTTCCTGGGAATGTTTTTTTTAACACGAAAATGTTTTATGCCGGGGTTAACCACGGCTCCGATGACGTAATTTAATAAAACTTTTTGTTGGGCTAGTTGGTACATGCTTACTGAGATACAAATAGGCGCAAACCTACGAGGAAGAAAATTAGAGACAGAACAGAAAGGGCGTCACTTGCAACTAGAGCTGTGCGCCGCCGCGCCGCGCCGCCGCCGCTGCCTGTTTTTGCTCACGCCGATCGCGCCGCCGCCGAAATTTTCAGAGTGACCGCGCCGCCGCCGCCGCCGCGCAATAACTTCGGCGCGCCGCCGGTAGCCTTTCGTTTTAACCCAAACGGGGAACCGGGGCATAAAATACATCACTTCACTTGGCAAGCTTTTCTCGATGTGTCGGTGTAATCCACTCTTCATTCAGCCGCCGCTGATTGGAGGGAGCTCGGCCAGCAGCGTGCCCCCCTCTTTCCGATTCTTCCTCTTCAACGTCAATATTACGTCACGAAGTTTTCACAACTCTTGACTCAAATTAGAGGAACGGAATGTGCTTCAACCATAGAGGGAAACTATAGTCGAGAGCACGCCTAGCATCCATAAGTTAACCTCCTCCGAAGCCACTACCACTTCGGGCTCGTGTCACAATTCCCATCATGCTCTTGTTTGTTTTCCTTTTTCATGGTGCGCTCATGTGTAAATAAAAGAAAATTCACGAGCGAACGGCTCACGACCACAGACCAACCTCGTCCGACGCCCCCTCCACCCTCGTGCTCCAAGCTCTGGTGAAAGTTTCCAGCATGCTCCTGTTTCATTTTTTATGGCTGGGGTGTTTTTTCTCGATGTGTCCCCCCTAGTGAACTGTCCATTTCGGCCGCAGCTCATTGGCTGGAGTTCAGTGACCAGTGCGCTCCCGGTTTCCGGATCATCTTCCGGAACGTCATTTTGATGCCACAAAGCTTTCACAACTCTCGACACTAATGAGAGGGACGAAATGCGCTTCAACGCAAAGAACGCAGCGCCCAGACATCCGCTTTTGGGCGTACATCTCGGAGGCTGCGCATAAATTCTGATTGGGTAAGCTATCGAATTAGGTTTAATGCGACCGCCCGTCTAACGCACCTGTGAAGGTCGGTACGCATTCCCTGCATGGTTCTCAAACATCTGGGACACATTCATAAGCAAGTTCAGACTTGACAAACAAGTTCCTGTTCCTGTAAATTTCGTCCACGTTCTTCTTACGCTGGGAATGTGCTGACGGGTTCGGTGCATTGACGTGGTATATATATATATATATATATATATATATATATATATATATATATATATATATATATATATATATATATATATATATATATATATATATATATATATATATATATATATATATATATATATATATAATATCTGGGATTCAACGTCTCAAAACCGCAGTATGATTGAAGGGCGCCGTAGTAGGGGGCTTCGGAAATTTGGACCATCTGGTGTTCTTTAACGTGCACTGACATCGCACAGTTCACGGGCCTCTGCCATTTAGCGTCCATCGAATTGCGACCGCCGCGGCCGGGATCGAAGCCGCGACCTTCGGGTCAGCAGTCGTCGAGCACCCTAACCGCTACACCACCGTGGTGGACGCATCGACGTGGTCAAGAGCAAACATCACGGCCAACCGCTTTTTCGAGTAACTGAATGCGCTCTGCCAAAATGGACTGTGAACATCTTCTTCAGATGGTCACATCGAGAATAGCTCCCCGGAAGTTGTCGTATATATTTCTTTCCTCCAGAAGTCTCAAGAGTATTGCCTGACCTCAACGCTGCGGCGTCCTACAGCCTTAAAGGGAGACGATCCAACTCGTTGGATAGCATATTCGTGGAGTCTCGGGGCTACTACATTGTACATAGATAAATCAAATAGATAAGTAATATATATCGATGGTATAATGCACTTTTTTTCCTTACTTTTTTTACTCGAGTAAGTCGATAAATAAATCAAGAAGTAAAGGCAATGAAACACTTACAATAACCGATAGCCGAGCTAATTGGTAGGTATTCATGTTAAAAAATTGGCCGCGTATCTGCGTGCTTCGCTGCAAATGTCGTCGAAAGACGATAGTCTTGTGCTGACTGCACTGCATGAGCGGCATGAGTACCACAATTTAATAGCTGGGATAGCCGCTGGGCTCGTTTTTCGGACGTTTTCCGGGCACGCTTAGACGGACGCCGGCGTTTCTCCGCTGAAATTTGGTCGTCGGTCTTTTCTCTGCGTTCTCTGATCATGTCTTGTAGAGTGGGTCGTATTTCATCAAGCGGTCATATATGTTTTGCCTTGCCTGAGACAGCGCTCTTCTACGATGAATCAGCCGCATCTGGCTGGCATTGATAAAACAGAAGAGGACGCCATCTACAGCGCTACCGGGGAACATTGGCTTGTGTTGAACTATGCTGCTGCCAGGTGGCAGCACCACAGCGTGGAAATTAAATCACTGGGCGGAGACTTGTTTTGTACACAGCGGCACATTTTCAGCGCCGCGTAATAAACACTAGGATCTTTATAATTACGTATCCATAAATTTTGTTTTAAAGGAACACTGTGAATAGTACTAAGGTATTGATGTTGTGCCTCAGGTATGCGTAATATTTGATTTTTAATTGCCCACGCTCACCCGTATGAACACATGCTTTTCGGTCAAGATTGGAGGTCGTAAGGCAAGGGGTTAAACTTTGGCCAGCTAGCTGAATCGTGCGACGTGCCGACAAACAGAGAAACAGACAGACAGACAAATGGACAGACAGACAGACCAAAATTTCTTCGATTAGGTATCCCAAGAAAGACTATCGTCTTTAAAAGACACGGCGTGAAAACACAAGGGTGAAGTCAAGAGAGTGACCAGTTATCTCTCACGTTGACCATCACGAGCAACTGACTGATCGGTATTGCCACTTGCCCGGGAATGCGCACATAAGTGTTTTAAGTGCGGGGCAGTTTAAGGGCCCGGGATGTCGCATGCTGTCATCGTACGCTGTCGTAGCTTGACGTAAAGCAGGAAAAAACACAAATAGTATAGCCACCTGTCGCATATTGAGCGCCCGCTCGCGCCAAGGAGAAATCTTCTTCCTCTAGTTCTTCGAGCACATTGATGATGATATTAAGTGCGGAGCAGTTTAGGGGCCCGGGTTGTCGTATGCTGTCGTATCCTGTCGTCGCTTGGCATAACGCAGGCAAAGCCAGGTATAAAAATAGAAGAAAAGGAATCAAGCAAAAAATAGAAAGAGAGAGAGAAATAAAGGAAAAAATAGGAAGAATAGAAAGGGCAAGAAAGAGAAATTCATAAATAAAGAGAGAGAGGAAGAAATCAGTAAACATTGTGAAAAAAACAAAAAAAAAGGAAACAGAGAAAAAGAAAGAAAGAGAAGAGGAAAGAAAGAAAAAGAAAAACCGAAGAGAAACGAAGAAGGCTGTCCAACTCCGCACTTCCTTCAGGATTGGCACCACTGGTGCAAAGATGTTAATTTTTTTTTATTGTCTACCTTCTTTTCCGCCGCTGTACGATTTTTCAGGTGGCGGCGTTTGCGGTGTCTGGACTACTTTCTTGCGTCCGTGTTTGCACACGCTGTCTTTATAACGGCCCCAGTACAGCCTCTGAAAATACAATATCGAGCGCGGTATCCTCCCTTGGCATTACGCCAGAACGGTGATTCACGTGACATGATTAGAGCAAGCACTTTCTATTGGTCCATATACGAGAAATATCAGTTGTGAATTGTCTCCTACCCTAATTTGCCATGCATTTGCCCCCCCCCCCCCCCCCCCCGTTCTTCCTCACCTCGCGTGATTACCGTGCGCGATGAACTTATTTTGCACTGCTTTGTGAGTTTCCGATTACGCAAGCCGAAATAACAGCGTGCAGCCAACAAGCTCGAAATTCTGATGGGCTCAACGCTTAGTGCTCCTTGTACACGTGCTTTATGAAGAAATAAGTGTCGAGGAGATATGGAATGGAACGAATAGAAGAGGAACCGAATTATTTGATTCTTCCAACGGACGGACTCTTTACAGTGAAGACGATGCAGGTCTCCGAAAAATAGGTCAACCCGCTTCCACGGTTACTGTATACTTTTTGATTGCGATAACAATTATGTGGACACTCTGTGCAGGTTTTCATTGTCGCTGTCATGTTCCGTATAAAACCCAAATCGGTAACTTTTGTTCGCGCATTGCATGCTGTACCCGCTAGTAAAAGCTCGCGCACGCTATCTCGTCAGGCATCAGCAAACACGTCTCGTATACCCTTCTACGCGCTATCATCTCACCGCGTCGTGCTGTGACCACTGATACGACAAACTGCATGAGAACTCCTTCTTTCCCGGGAGCGGCCGTATTCCCCGGGAGCGGCCGTATTCCCATCCAGCAGTGTTTTGCAGTTTCGCGAGATCGGATGAAAGAGAGTTAGCTACAGCCATAGTTCGCTATAACATTAAAACATGTTGCTTCGCCCTTTCGGGGAAACAGTTTATTTTTCTCAAAATTCAAGAGACAAACTTCTATCCCCACAAACTCTTGAATCATGAATCTACCCCCCCCCCCCCCCCCGCGCGCTGCGCCGCCGCCGATCCGATGAACCCCGCGCCGTTGACGCGCCGCCGCCGGAGGTGGAAACACCGGCGCGCCGCCGCCGGCGATTTTGGGTCCGGCGCACAGGTATACTTGCAACTAACTTTATTCTCAGAACATCAGCGATTTTTTATAGCCGTAGCAACTATGCGCGCGCACATCGCCTCACATGCTCGTCAAAAAACACTCGATAATGTTGACAAGAAATGACAAAAAAAATTGATTAAACGAAAAAAGATTCGAAGAAATCAAACTCACCACCACGCAGAGCAACAGAAGTGTCACTAACATATATCTCTCTTCTTTTTAATGTAGTATGCTTCCATGATTTCACGCGCTAATCACCACCACGCAGAGCAACAGAAGTGTCACTAACACATATATCTCTCTTCTTTTTAATGCAGTATGCTTCCATGATTTCACGCGCTAATCACCACCACGCAGAGCAACAGAAGTGTCACTAACACATATATCTCTCTTCTTTTTAATGTAGTATGCTTACCATGATTTCACGCGCTAATCACCACCACGCAGAGCAACAGAAGTGTCACTAACACATATATCTCTTCTTTTTAATGCAGTATGCTTCCATGATTTCACGCTAATCACCACCACGCAGAGCAACAGAAGTGTCACTAACACATATATCTCTCTTCTTTTTAATGTAGTATGCTTCCATGATTTCACGCGCTAATCACCACCACGCAGAGCAACAGAAGTGTCACTAACACATATATCTCTCTTCTTTTAATGTAGTATGCTTCCATGATTTCACGCGCTAATCACCACCACGCAGAGCAAGTGTCACTAACATATATCTCTCTTCTTTTTAATGCAGTATGCTTCCATGATTTCACGCGCTAATGTATCTTTACTCTTTCCAAGAACGGAAACACTGGAAAACCCGGGCTCACACTTACAGGAACCACAGTGCACCGGCAAATGTGCCGAAAGTTTATTTTTCACGGAAAGTTCATGCTCCCTAGGAGGAGGAGGAGGAATGAAAGAAATGAAAGACAGGGAGGTCAACCAGACGCGCGTCCGGTTTGCTACCCTGTACTGGGGGGGAAGGGACGAAGGGAGTAAAAGAAAGAAAGAGAGGAGAGGGAAGAGAGCACCATCAGGGCACATGTGCGCCTGTCCATTGCACGCCTACAAGCGGTCGCTTAAGCCGGTCGATTTTAAAAAACATAGCAATGCTCGCGTCGCTTTGCTGGCCTGCGACGCGTGGAGCCACGATCCGAGGATCTTCTCTTCGGAGAAAGGTCTATCGTCTAGCTTGTTTAGCGTAGCGCGTAGAATGTTGCGTTCGCTCACAAAACTATCACATGAACACAGTAGATGTTCTATTGTTTCTTCACTATCACACGAGTCACATCTGGAGGTATCTGCCATTCCTATGCGAAAAGAGTACGCCTTCGTGAAAGCTACTCCTAACCACAGGCGGCACAGTAAAGTTGCATCCCGGCGGGAGAGGTCCGATGGAACTTGAAGCTTCCTCGATGGGTGCAATTTATGTAAGCGGCGGTTCCCGACACTGGCGTCGCTCTGCCAAGTTTGCGACATTGTGTCAGCGAACGAGCGAAGGCCCCTTGCAGCATCCGTTCTCGACAGGGGTATTGGGGTTGTCTGGGCGTTTTCGTGGGCGGACCGGGCAGCATCATCAGCGAGGTCGTTACCAACAATGCCACAATGTCCCGGCAACCATTGGAACACCACGTCATGTCCCTTCGATAAAACTTGGTGAAGGATTTCCCTGATTTCATTGACTAGCTGCTCGTGCACCCTTCGTCGTAACGCTGATTGCAAACTCTGAAGCGCAGCCTTAGAGTCGCAGAAGACAGCCCATTTTTGAGGCTGGGCTTCCGCGATATAAAGGATAGCCGCACGTAAGGCGGCAAGCTCAGCTGCTGTTGATGTCGTCCTGTGAGACACTTTGAACTTTATAGTCACTTGGCACGCCGGGATAACAACAGCACCTGTGGAGCTGTCAGCCGAGACCGATCCATCGGTGTAAATGTGGGTTCTTTGGCCATATTTCTCGTTGAGTAGCGACAATGTCGCCCTTCGTAGGACCACTGTAGAATGGCGGCTCTTGTTGGCAATTCCCGGAATAGTGAGGCGTACCTGTGGTTGTTGTAGGCACCACGGAGGCGACAGTGGTCTTGCTGCTGGAGTGAAGCCCGACGGAAGGCATTCTCTGTGAGTAGAAATGATCTTTGAAAACATGGCTTGTGGTCTCTGAAGTGGCAACGCAGCAATATGATTCTGTCATTTATGCACCGGCCTGTCTGGCCGACGTAAACCCTACTGCAACTAAGCGGGATCTCATACACCAGGCCAACCGAGCAGGCGACATACGGCCTTGCGTGCCTCTTCCCACACGGGGAGGGCCTCGGTGCAGTCGAAATTCGTGGGCACAGGCTCGCCAACTTGCGGGGCGCCGAGAACACCATAGATACCTTGTACCTGTTGGCCACATTCTTAAGGTTGTGAGCAACCTTGTGCACATATGGCATAACCATGGGCCTTTGTTCCATCGGCTGCCTGTTTCTTCTCAATCCCTTCAGTGCTTCCATGTGCCTGGAAGGAGCACTGGTAAAGTCTTGTCCGCATAGAATGCAGGAAAGTTTCAGTAATCAGGTGACGCGGCTGTGCTCAGCTGACTACCCTAGTTCTGTCGTCGTTGCAGTCTCAAAACCCTCCTTCAAAAACTGAGTGGTCGTCGAGAGTGGTCGTCGCCACTCTGGTGTGGATGCGCGCGCGCCTTCACTGGACCTGGTCGCTCGTGCGCGCGCGCTTATCTCGTGAATGGGATATTAGGGCATTGGGGCGCTTTGTACATCTTGTGCTTCCACCGCAAGTTTGCTTTTAAGTTACAGTGGCTAAAGAGGGCACGAAGGTCACTTCGCTCGCCGCAGCGGCCGCGTTTCTGAAAGGAGCGCCCTGCTCACACACAAAGTAACAATTCTGACAGTTGTTCGCGCTCGTCCTGTCTATACTTGTCAAATCATTTCGTGCGTCTTTCTTTAAGTTTCAGCAGCGCGCTTTAAGTGTCGAGCTGTGACAGTTGTTAGTCCGCGCTCGTCCTGCGTATGCTCACTTCGTGCATCCTGTCTGTTTGAGCTGCGCGCAGCAAGTTTCGAACTGCTCGCCGTTTTTCGCGTGACATTACAATTTCTTGCTGTAGCATTCATTCGTTCGCCCTTGTAGCGGAACAATGCCCAATAAACGCTCAACTAGCTCTGTGAAGACACGTTTCACTTTCGTGTTATACTGATTCCTTTGACAGAGGGATCAGCCATGTATTTTTCCTCTCTGTCTTCACCTATCAGTTCGTTGCGTGGAGGGGCTTTTATATTTTGCGACGGTGGTCGGCTTCAGTTATATATGCCCCATCATACACGAAAAGTGATGGTCGGCGTCAACGCGAGTGTTGCAAAAAAGCATAATGATATAACGACGCCGCCCCATGATGTCATTGTGGCATGACATATCGCCAGAACTTTTTTGTCATCATGAAGCCATTGTGACGTCACTGTCACATCACAATGTGAGGTCAAGTGATGGCGTCATCAGATGCCATCGTCGCACGGCCATGTGGAGTTAAGGATACTGAGGGGAGTGTAGGGCAGCGGGGCTTGAGAAGAACTCGTGTTCTACGATTGCGTGCGCATACATGAGCAATTGGGAGACGAAGGATCAGAGTGGTGGCTATAGAAAGCAAAAATTGTCAGGCCTGCGCGGAACGCCCAGCACAGTCACAGCGAAAGCTGAAAGAGCTGCCTTTCTAAAGCCTTTTTTAAACACTCTTGGGGCAACTAGCACAAGCGCACTTGCATGGTGCCCACTACGCCATAATTCATAATATTATCTCTGTAGTGGGGACGCGTCCACTATGCCATTATTCGTCATTCTTCGGAAAAAGGCGGTACCCGCTACACACTTGCAACGCATTGCGTGCACTTTGTTGATGCTGTGGCTGACGACGATGAAGAAATCAGCCTGAGGCTTTTGTAATGGGTTGGACCATTGAACAACCCACTCGTTACGCAATTCGCATTGTATGACGCCTGGTTGTAACTTTACTGTTACAAAACGCTTTACTGCGCATGTTAATGTGATTTTTTACCCGACATGGAGCCTGTATAGGGTCGGTTTGCCAGGCATTTTCAAGCACCGGCGTAGCTCAGTGGTAGAGTGCTGGGCTGCCAGGCAGAGGGCCCGGGTTCGATTCTCATTTTGGCATAGGTACTTCTTATTTATTTAGTCTTTTTCTTATTGCGCGCGATAGTGGTTACGGACACCGGCGGCGTCGGCGGACAACTACGGCGCAAAAACGGCCCTTGTTGTGATGTCATAACAGCTTTCGCTGTAAGATAGGAGTGGTGGAGTAATCGGAGTGTTGAGTTGAAAGGCTCTGAGTGTGTGTGTTTAGGCAGGGGAGAGGGCAGGGCGTGGAAGCGGTAGAGTCCGCAGTGATTGCAGTAGGTTTTAACGCGATAGCGTTTAAGAGCTCGTTTCGCAGAAATTCCGGCGTCGGCGTCGGCGTCATTGGTTGTGAGCGAAAAATCATCATCTTGTCCGTGACCGAAAAATCGAGAAAGATGCAAATAAAATAACTAATAAAAATTTCCGGGTCCGAGTGAGGATCGAAACCGGCCCTTTTGCGTTGGAAGCAGGTGTTCTACCACACAGCCATGCCTCTGCTTGGAAATACAGTGAAAATAACTTCATCTGCTTGGTAATGCAGTGAAAATAACTTTCATGCTTCGCAAACGCAAGCGTCCTTTCTATAGGCGTGGCAATATAACATGTATTACCCCAGGAGTATTGCGTGGTACAAGTGCACATTGCCATCGGGCGTCAGAATATGCGACTATCATAACGATTTCGCAGTTTAAAGCCGGCCACCCATTACAAACGGCACACACCTTACTGCGCGTATTCCCTAAACACCACGTAGTGGGTGCATAGCAAGTGCGCACTAAGTGGAAGAAGTAGGCACTCGGGACAGGATGTCGCTATCGCGTTCAACTCTTAAAGGCGAATATTAAGGGTCCCCCAATTTTTTGTAGAGCGGCTTCAGAGTCATCTTGTAGAACTGTGCCCCGCCCGCTATAGCTGTGTATGGCCAGGGGACCACCGGCGCACGGCTATTAATCTGGTGGGGAAGCCCATGAGCGAGCTGATTACCGGTAATCCCAGTGGGACCTGGCACCAACCCAACAGTGACCGAAGTATTAAAGAGAAGGCGAATAGCGTCGGAAAGGTAATTCTGAAGATCCTTGGAAATTCAGTTGCCGCGAAGAGCACGGATTGCCGCCATGTAATCATAACAAATGCGGTACCGAGGAGAGGAAGGAATTCTTGCGTCTCATGAACGATCACGGCCAATGCAAGATATTATAAAGGGGAGGAGGAAAAGCAAAGAGGGCCAGCAGTGGATGTGATTAGAATGTCAACAGGGTTAGGCGTTATGACAGAGGCAGTGAAGCGGTGGGTTTGTTGATACGCCGCCTCAATGTAGCACGAGAGAGTATCCGGCGGGAAAGGGTCATAAAAATGAGCGCGGACACTTAGTCGTTCCTCATGATGATGCGGAATCAAATTATATGGTATAGGGGCAAAGCGCAGAATGTTGGGAAGTGGTCGTTGAGGGGTGTAAAGTCAGTGGGCTGGATGCCAGAACGACGCAATAACAGTCGGTGCTGCGCACTGCTGGATAGGCGGCCCACTTGTCAATCCCTGTGTAGGCAGAATAACTCTGCTAAGGAAAGAAATAGGCCTGTCACGTACAGTTCCGCTGTGGATGTGCGTATAGGGAGATGTAGAGCAGCTTTGTAAAGAGTGTTTAAAGCCGATTGAATGCTATGCATTTGGACCTGCGTAAATGCGCAGTATGGCTGGGAATAAAGAATTTTATTTAGAGCAAAGAATGTTACAAGTTGATTGGCTCTGTATTCGTCGAGGTTGCACCGCCTGACTACTCGCCGGAGGAAGTGGGTTACTTGGTGGCATGTAGTGATCGCGTGGACTTTGTTGCTCCGGTAACAGAGTGCTCTTGGAGGGGAAAGCCTAAAACTCGGCAAGATGACATTCGGGGGGATGAGAGTACCCCGGAGAGTGAGATAAATGTTCGCTTGAGACATCTCTCTTCACTAAAGCCCGACGGGGACACACGTCCTCGTTGTCAGGTAAAGAAGGCGCGCGCACCCACCTTGTGTGAAGGCTTGGTCTGAAAACTTCAAAGTTCTCAATTAGGGGACCTTCACTGAAGTTATCAGAACAAGGCTTCACATAGGGTGGGTGCGCGCGCCTTCTATACCTGAGAACGAGGACGAGTGTCCCCGTCGGGCTTTTGGGAATTGAGGTGTCTCATGCGTACATTTGCTCTCCTGTTTTTTTTTTATCAAATAAAAGACATGCGTCGTGAGGGAAAGTCTACTAAATGCTTTGTTCGTTTTATTTCATTGCAGCGTTTCTGATTTGAACAGCTCAAAAACAGACGCAGGATTAACGGAGCCGCAAGGGAGGCTCTGAAGAATTGGAATGCACAGCCATTACCTTTAGGGTTTGGCGGCCGTGTCGGTCATGGAAGCAAATGTCCGTTGTGTGTGGAGCTTTTTAAGGTTGTGATGGAAGCAACGCGGGTTTCCCCCCTAGATACTTCCCGTCGCTTCATGTATGATTCTGTTATACCGAAATTATAGTACTTTTTCAGGACCCCGCAGGGGCGTCTGCGCGAGCAGGCGTTTGGTGTGTGGCGACACCACGGACCCGAGCTAACGGGGAGGTTTCGACCTCCTCCCACGCCTAGCCGTGCGTGGCTGAGCCGTGTCCGGGGAAAAGGGGGATCCTGGGGGGTTGAGCCAACGCCGGGTGATTGGACCTTTAAGGCCCCCCCGGCAGAGGCAACACACCCCTTTGGCCCCGGCTTCACGTAGACGGCACCCCCTGGGCTGACCCACCCAGGGGAAATCGGCAGTCGCCTTTTCCTGTCTCTCTTCCTGCGCCTTCGTCTTTGTCTCTCACTTTTCATCTTTCCTGTCTTCTCCTCACTTCTGTTTACTTCCTTTTTTCCTGGCGGCAAGGGTTAACCTTGTGTGGATGACCAGTCTTGGCTCACCATATATGGTTATAGCGGTGGTGTACGGCTGGCGCCGGCAGACTTGTCCTTGCACATCTCCTGTCGCGTCCCCTTGTTGGGCTCGGTGGTGGGCGGTTGGCACCGCTGCCGAAACATAATACGCATGCTATGTTAAGCACATCCTTTTCCAAATCCGATCGTACCCTGAAAAGGGTACGCACCGAAGCACCCCTCCAACTTTTTTCCAAGACGCATGAGCATTTTCCCAAGTACCACGTTATTCACAGCGAGCTGTCAGATGAAAAAGCTAGAACCATCTCACCATTCCTGGTGGCAAAAAGCTTGACGGAAAAACTAGGACCAGGTTACAAGGTGTCTAGGATGGCCAGTGGCGATCTTCTCCTTGAGGTCAAAGACAGAAAACAGCATGAAAATCTCTCCAACCTGACATCATTCGGAAGCATCCCTGTCACAGTTACCCCACATAGGTCCATGAACACCGTTCGTGGTGTCGTCTCAGATGAAGATCTCCTGAACCTCTCTGAACCTGAACTGCTTGAAGGATGGAAACAACAAAACGTCGTCAATGTACAAAGAATCAAAATAAGAAGGGACAACGTAGAGAAACCAACCAAGCACATAATACTGACATTCGGATCAAGCGAACTACCAGAGACCATAGAAACAGGCTACACGAAACTAAGAGTTCGTCCGTACATTCCTAATCCACGAAGATGCTTTAACTGTCAGAGGTATGGCCACAGTTCCCTAACATGCAAAGGACAACCCACTTGTGCCAGGTGTGCCTCTAAGGACCACATGTCAGACAAATGTGAGGCTCCAGCTCTCTGTATTAACTGCGGTGATGACCACCCCGCGTACTCACGGTCCTGTGTTGCGTGGAAGAAAGAAAAGGACATTATTTCATTGAAAGTGAGAGAAAACATCTCTTTCAGGGAAGCCAGAAAGAGATGCGCACCATTCTATGGCACGACTTATGCGGATGCGGCGCGTCAGGGGGCAGCGTCGCACCGGGCTCCGCCACTTGCCCGGCCCGTCCTGAGCGGACCGCCGGCTATGGCACCTGCCCCCCAAGGCGGCAGTAGTTGAGGCTACTCCGCCAACTTGCGAACAGAGCCCCGCGACCCCAGGGTCGTCGGGTCTCAAGGCCTCGTCGCACCAGGCCAGGCCTCAAACCCGAACTGTCAGCTCGCGCGTGCGGGCATCCAGTGCCTCGCAAGAGGCAATGGACACGACGTTGGCACCTCTAGTGCCTAAAGAACGGCGCGGCTCTTTTGACCGTGCCAAGAAAGCAAAACAACTCATCACGGGACCGGGCGGCGGTCCTGTCTCGTGAACGAGAATAATACAAATGAACACTCACCAATCTCCTACAGTACACACAGCACTATCTCATGTGCAATATGGATCCACAAATAATACAATGGAACATAAGAGGTCTTCTTAGGAACCTCGATGACATCCAAGAACTGCTCCACAAGTACAATCCAAAAGTGCTGTGTGTACAGGAGACACACCTAAAATCCAAAACCACTAACTTTCTACGTCAATACGCCATTTTCCGAAAGGACCGCGATGATGCTGTGGCGTCATCAGGTGGCGTAGCTATTATAGTAAACAGAAGTGTAGCGTGTACCCATCTAACACTTCAAACATCCCTTGAGGCAGTTGCCATCCGAGCCGTTCTTTTAAATCGACTCATTACCATTTGCTCACTGTATATACCACCTCATCACCAGCTCCACAAAAGGGACCTAGAATCATTAATAGACGAGCTCCCCAGAGCCCTGGCTGCTCCTCGGGGATTTTAATGCACACAATGTTCTTTGGGGCGACTCTCGCTGCGACGCTCGAGGACGTCTCATTGAACAGCTCCTGTTTTCCTCAAAGTTATGTCTTTTTAATACGAAGGAGCCCACATATTTTAGCCTCGCAAACAATTCATACTCCTCTATAGATCTTACCATTTCATCGCCGTTGCTTTTAACCTATTTTAAATGGAATGTTCTGAAAAACCCTTATGGAAGTGACCATTTCCCGATCATCCTCAGTGCGCCGAACCAAAACAACCCTCTTCCACAGGCTCCTCGGTGGAAGCTCGACTCAGCCGATTGGGAACGGTTCCGAACCATTACTCACGTGACGTGGGCTGAGATGTCCGGACTGTCGATAGAGGATGCCGTGAAGTATTTTACAGCTCTTCTAATTGACGCTGCATGTCAATGTATTCCCGAAGCGAGCAGCTCAGGTTCTAAACGTGTTCCCTGGTGGAACGACGAATGCAAGAAAGCGCGGAACAAGCAAAACAAAGCGTGGAGGTTGCTCCGGGATTCTCCGACAGCGGAGAACCTAACGAATTTTAAAAATATAAAATCCCAAGGAAGGAGGACACGCCGGCAGGCTCGAAGAGAAAGCTGGCAAAAGTTCCTGTCAGGAATCAACTCGTATACAGACGAAGGCAAAGTCTGGAACAGGGTTAATAGGATACATAGACGAGAAACACACCCACTTCCTTTGACTAATATGCAGGGCGAAACGCTGGAGGACCAAGCAAACTTTTTGGGCGCCCACTTCGAGCACGTCTCCAGCTCGTTGCACTATTCTGAAAGTTTCCAACGCTATAAAGCAAGAATAGAGGGACAGAAACTAGAACGCAAATGTGGAAACTACGAAGAGTACAATAAACCTTTCTGCTTAGCTGAGTTGCAGGCATCGCTAAATTGCTGCAACAAATCCTCCCCAGGCTCCGACCGGGTAGTATATGCAATGTTAGTGCATCTACCCCTCGAAACACAGAAAACCCTCCTTTCCCTATACAATGTTATATGGTTTTCAGGCGTGATTCCTGCTTCGTGGAAAGAGGCTATTGTACTTCCTATCTTGAAACAGGGCAAGGATCCATCCTCTGTTTCGAGCTACAGACCTATAGCTCTGACAAGTTGCCTCTGTAAGCTTTTTGAGAAAATGATAAACCGTCGGTTAATTCATTTCCTTGAATCAAAGCGCCTGCTCGATCCACATCAGTGTGGCTTTCGAGAGGGACGGTGCACCACTGATCACCTCATACGGATCGAAACACATATTCGTGACGCTTTCATTCACAAGCAATTCTTTCTTTCTGTGTTTCTAGACATGGAAAAAGCGTACGATACTACCTGGCGATTTGGAATACTGAGAGACCTCTCCGAACTGGGTATTCGGGGTGAAATGCTGAACGTAATAGAAAGCTACTTGTCGAACCGAACTTTCCGTGTTCGACTGGGCAACGTCCTGTCACGAAAGTTTGTCCAGGAAACAGGGGTACCACAGGGCGGTGTGCTCAGCTGCACGCTTTTTCTTATCAAAATGAATTCCGTACGTCTATGTATCCCACGCACTATGTTCTACTCGACATACGTAGATGATATCCAGATAGGTTTTAAATCGTGCAACCTCGCAATATGCGAGAGGCAAGTACAACTTGGTCTCAATAAGGTCTCGAAATGGGCAGACGAAAATGGCTTCAGCCTCAACCCACAAAAGAGCACCTGCATCCTTTTCTCCAGGAGGAGAGGCCTACATCGCGATCCTGATATTCACCTGCAGGGCCATCGTCTGCCTGTAAATACGGAACATAAATTTCTAGGAGTCATACTAGACACGAAACTAACATTTGTATCGCACATCAAACATATTCCAAACAAGTGCATGAAAACAATGAATATCCTAAAGGTTTTGTCGCGCACTAACTGGGGCAGTGACAGAAAATGCCTCATGAATCTATACAAGAGCCTTATACTTACACGCATAGACTATGGGGCCATAGTCTATCAGTCCGCGACACCAAGCGCTTTGAAGATGTTGGATCCGGTCCACCATCTAGGCATCCGCCTCTCTACAGGTGCCTTCAGGACAAGTCCAATACAAAGCCTTTACGTAGAAGCTAACGAATGGTCGTTGCAGTTGCAAAGATCATATTTATCGTTCGCGTATTTCCTAAAAGTAAATGCAAATGATAAACATCCTGCATATCATGCTGTAAACGATCTGTCTGGTTCTGCTTTGTTCCATAACCGTCCTGCGATGAGAGAGCCCTACTCTCTGCGTGTAAGAGCTCTTGCTGAGGAAATGAACGTCCCACTTCTCGAACCGCAGCTGATGGCTCCTGTTGAAGAGCTCCCGCCCTGGGAATGGCAGCTTATAAACTGTGATTTATCTTTTATAGAAGTTACGAAGCACGCGCCTGCTGCACATATCCGCATGCACTTTCTTGAACTGCAACAGAAATATTCTTGTCCTGAATTCTTCACAGACGCATCAAAGTCCCATGTTGGCGTATCTTACGCAGCGGTCGGTCCATCCCTGTCAGAGGCTGGCATACTGCATCCAAATGCAAGCATTTTTACCGCAGAGGCCTACGCGATATTAATGGCTGTCAAGCACATTAAACAATCAATCATGCCCAAGGCAGTTATATACACGGACTCTTTAAGCGTCGTCAAAGCACTGAACACTGTGAAAAAACACAAAAATCCAGTAATCGTACGGCTCTATTCACTTTTATGTACCATCTATTCGTCCCAGCGGAACGTTGTAGTGTGCTGGGTGCCTGGGCACTGAGATATCGAGGGAAATGAACTAGCTGACCGGCTAGCCACATCTATCCATGCAGACGGTTCTGACACGCCCAGGGAGGTCTCCGTCCTGGACCTCAAGCCCTTCCTGAGGAAAGCACTCAAGTCACATTGGCAGCATCTATGGGACAGTCAAACACAGAACAAACTGCACATGGTTAAGCCAGACCTCGGTAACTGGCCACCAACATCAAAAACACGTCGTACAGAAGTCACACTCTGCAGATTAAAGAATAGGACACACGTATAGTACACACGCTCACCTTTTGTCCGGAGGTGACTCGCCCAGCTGTGATAGATGTGGTGAGCCGCTGACAGTGTTGCACATACTCCTACAATGCGCAGAACTAGAGCCGTATAGAAGAAAGCATTTCCCATTACTTTACAAGCAGCAAATTCCTTTCCATCCTTTAATGTTTTTAGGTAGAGAACCGCTCATTAAACACGAAACACTTTTAGAGTTTTTAAAAGATGTGGATACTTTCAATGTCATATGTCCAGGTAATCCGTAGCACGGCCTCTCAAAAGAGGCTGCTGTTGCGGTATTTGCACTATAGAAAGCATCTGCCTCCCAGCCCTTGGTCTCAAGGGAATTGACGAGGCATTCGTGCTATTTCATTAGTTTTACAGTATTACTTGTACGACCTCTCGCCACTCATTCTCATTATCCTCACTCACTTCAGTCCCATGATTTTAACCACTTTATATTTTACGCACTTTATTGCACAGAATTTTAGGCCCCCCATACAGCCACTTAGCACCATCATCGTTCACATTCCATATCATGTACTGGCGCTCTTTGGCCATCAGTGGCCCTTGCGCCATAAAGCACCATTTATCATCATCATCATCATACTTTTTCAGGAAAAAATATGTTTCTACGTTTTCGGATTAAATAAGGGTGTGTCGAATTCAACAAAGCCTCTCATAATTGTGTGTATAACTTCGAAGAATATTTATTTGACATATTTGTCTCAACACACAGAAAAGTGTCAAAAGTCTGCGGGCTTTTCGCTAAGGCTTTTCGTCCCTGCCACTGCTGGTATGCTGCATCGGCGGACAAAACCGGAAGCCGTCCATGGTGTGTGTTTATACACTGTGAAAAGGTCTTATGCAGAAAGGCGCTCTTATACGCATCGGCCGGAACATCTAGCTCACGCGATGTGTATCGTGCTTGTTATGTCGCCTAATGCATTTCTAGCGACGCCTTATGATACAACAAATTAATGTTTAAGGTTAACATAAAAGCAAGTCATACTGAATTTAGCGGAATGGGAAAGTGAATTTACGGTAAGGCAAACGTAAATTATCAATTCGCCAAACCCGATACGATAGGCTTTCGCCCGCATTCTTCTTAGTGCTAGCTAAAAGGACTGTAAGTGTTATTCTTCGTGTGTGTCCCATATATCAAGGACGACTAGAAATGAAGTACTTGGATGCCACTGCTGGCCGGAACACATTCTCATCTTTCTGTAACATCTCCGTTTTTAAATTTAAAAAGAAAAACTTATCACCTCTCTGTCGTTACTACATGCACTGATTTTTAAGCTATATTCAGTTTTCCTGAAATCCCTAACGAAGGATTCGTTTTTTTTTTTTTTTTTTTATTAGGACAACCAGTGAGCATCATTATATGCCTTGTACCGGAGCTCATCGATGCGAGCTCTGTGCCAGCGTGGAAGAAGACGTTGACGTTCGTGTAGTTCGCGCCGGGTTTCGGCCTGAACCAGCTTCTTTGAGTGGCACTTAGCTGAGATCAATAACAAGTGTTCGTAGCACAACACGCTTGATGCGTTTGGTGGAGGTGCGGGGTACTCGGCAACGGCACGCAGTTTGGCAGGGTCTGGTGAAATTCCTTCTTTTGAGACGACGTGGCCCAGAATGGTAAGTTTGCGTGCTCCAAAATGACATTTCTTCAAGTTTAATTGCAAGCCTGCTGAAGTAAGGCACTGGAGTACTTGTTCAAGGCGGGAGAGATGGGTCTCAAAATCGGCAGAAACTATGTCGTCCAAGTAGCAAAGGCAGGTGCGCCATTTAAGTCCCCTAAGAATACTGTCCATCGTCCTTTCAAATGTCGCAGGCGCATTGCAAAGGCCGAAGGGCATTATATTAAATACATATAAGCCGTCAGGGGTTATAAACGCTGTTTTTTAATGGTCTTGTTCAGCCATCGGCACTTGCCAATATCCAGAGCGCAAATCCCGCGAAGAGAAAAATTCCGCACCTTGAAGGCAATCCAGGGCGTCATCAATGCGTGACAGCGGATAAACATCCCTGCGTGTAATCTTGTTTAGTCGCCGATAATCCACGCAAAATCTTATTGAGCCGTCCTTTTTCCTCACCAGGACCACTGGAGAAGCCCAATGACTGTGCGATTGCTGAATGACGCCACGTTGCAGCATGTCGTTGACGTGTTGAGTGATGACGTCGCGCTCAGCCTGTGCAACGCCTCCTCTATATGCCCGTTCCAGCTGTTCACCACCCTCTCCTCCAACCCTTTCCTACTCTCGCCCATCGCCTAGCCTTCGCGTGTGTTTTACGGTCATGGGAGAGAGCACCCATCATTAAGTGCCTCACAACGGAAATCAGAAGAAGTAAATTTTCTTCAGTTGTGTACAGATCCGTGGGGCGGCGTCTTGCATCCCTCGTGTTCACTGTGTTGGTGGTCACGCCGGCTCTGTAAGAGACAAGGTGTTTGAGATAGCGCGTTTCTGTTCGTGGCGCTGTGCGGGTAACCAATGGGGAAGCGTCACTGCAGCGGTGCTGCATGCGCTGACTTTAAGAGCGCTGTGCGGCGGCAGGTGGCATTGCTTCGAGCCACTAAGAAGGAGCACGAAGGAACAAATGTGACAGACGCATGATATTGAAGAGGGAAACACGTTTATCGCATCTCCGCGAGAAAGCGCTCGGACGCACGTGTGACGCAAGTAGCGCTATCCATCATGTCGCGTCGCATCACGAGCACTCCCTGAACTAAGCTTGACCGACGGCTCCCATTGAGGAGCGAGCGTTTGCACTGGCATCGTAAATAGAGGAGGCGTTGACCTGTGAAACTCGGCAGTGACGCTGACGCAGCGGAGCATGATGGTTAGTGTCGATATCGTGAGCAACAACTGACGTGCGTCCCAAGGAAGGTTGGCCGTCGTCGAATGAGGCGCGGAAACGGTCAAGTAGTTGAATGACCTGATGGCGCTGATCTTGCGTAAGCGCGTTGTCCACGCTGCGCAACAGAACGTCTTCGTCAGGTAGCGAGTGTGCGGCGGCAGACGTGACAGCGTCCACAGGCATCAGCGTCGTCGTATCGGAAGTGGCATCGAAAGGGAAGATGACGTCGTAAGTGTCAAGATGCCCGATACATTCGCCATGCAATAAAGTGGAAGGGCAAGGGAACGGATTGCACGCGTAAACGGCACTGTAACCATCGGCAAGCGTGATGACGGCAAATGGGACGACAAGGTTCCGGCGACGAGCGCATTCTACAGACGGCATAAACAGGGCAGTTGAATCAGGAATAGAGTAACAGGAAATGGCGACCATGGCGACAGAGAAAGGAGAGATGACGACGTAAGCAGCGACGACCACCTTTTCGGGCAAGCAAGGGAGATCTGCGGTTATGGTACTGAACGGAAACAAGGCGAGTTGTGCGCGAGCGCAGTCGACAACGGCATGATTAGCGGAAAGAAAGTCCCATCCCAGGACAACATCATGAGACGCCTTCGAAAGGACGACAAATTCGACTATGTAAAGTGCGCCTTGAATCACAACACGAGCAGTGCATTTGGCCGAAGGTCGGACCTGCTGCGAACTCGCTGTGCGCAGAAAAATGTCAAACAGCGGAGTCGTCACTTTGTTCATTTTACGGCATAGCACTTCACTGATTACACTAATGGCGGCGCCTGTGTCGCCAAGAGCGGTTGTAGCGAAACCGTCTACAAATACTGCAATCTCGTTAGGGGGCGAAAGATGAGGCCTTGAAAATTTCGTCGGTGGCGCTGTTCTTGCCTCAGGAACTGCGACTGTTAGTTTTCCTCCTGGGCGTGGTTCGATCGGGGAAGCATGGGGGGAAAGAGACCGGCGGCGTGGCGAAGGAGAGCGACGTGAGCTGAAGTCGGGTCGACGGGAGCGGGAGTTAGGCGCGTCAGGTGTAACACGGGGCTCTGGTTGCTGAGGAATGTAGCCGGAGTTCTGCGTATCACGAAAATATAGTCCACGGCGGCGACAATAGCGAGCAACATGCCCCGGGATACCGCAGGCGTAGCAGACTGGCCGGTTGTCCGGAGTGCGCCAAGGGTTCACAGGTGCTCGAGTTGGCGAGAAGGGTACATTCGGCTGGTGTACCGGAAGTGGTGACCTGTAGTAGTTGTTGGTTGGGCTGAACGAAACTGAACGGGCGCTGGTTGGGCACGAGGTCCGGGTGACGACGTCTGCATAAGTAAGCGGCGCAGCAACTTGTACGGGCGAAACTGGTGGAGGGAGAGCCTCGGCCACTTGCGTCTGGATAGCGCGGCGAAGCGAATGGTCCAGTGCAGTGGGGGTCTCGTTAATGGTGACCACAAGGGAAAGTTGTCGAGCAACTTCCTCGCGGATGTAATGCTGAATCTGAGGCATCAATGCGGTATAGTCAGCACCAGTACTGCTGGACCCCAGAGCCGAAAGGTCCGCTCTTTCCGCACTTGAGCTACGTGTAGAAATTCACTGCTTGCGCAGCTCGTCAAAACTTTGGCAGAGCTGAATCACTTCAGTTACGGTCTGTCGGTTCTTAGCCACAAGCATATGAAAAGCGCCGTCGTCAATGCCTTTCATTATATGCTTTATTCTGTCGGCCTCCTTCATATTCCCATCCACTCGCCGACAGAGACCGATCACATCTTCAATGTAGCTCGTGAAGCTCTCACCGCTTTGTTGACATCGTCCACGCAGGCCGTGTTCAGCGCGGAGTTTGCGCATAGCTGGGCGACCGAAAAACGAAGTGACGAAACCGACCAGGGGGGGAATATCGGCTTGGTGGTTGATGAATCATAGGTTGGCCAAATCAGTGAGGTAGAAGATGACGTGAGTCGGCTTCGCAGGGTCATCCCACTTGTTAATCGCACTGGCACGTTCGTAGTCTGCGAGCTAGTCCTCGACATCACGATCTTCAGCGCCGCTGTAGACAGGAGGGTCGCGCAGACGAAAAAAACCAGAGCACATGGCACGCGGGGGGCGTGGAGGAGGCTTTGCGAGGGATCGACGCGCTCGGTCATGGTGGAATCAGATGGTAGCTTACGGCTGCGAAGCTCCAGGACGCGGGAGGGGATTACCCAGCAGCTCCACCAAATGCAACAAGCGTGTTGTTCTACGAACACTTGTTATTGATCTCAGCTAAGTACCGGTACAGCCTAATCACTATTTAAATTCTCAGGAACCCTCGCAATGTGCTGATAAATATACTGATACCTTCAGATTAAGTTGATTCTGTAAGGAAAATCGCTGTCAGACAATTGGTGCATGTCTGCATCGGTGGTCCAGTGGTTACGGAACTCGTCGGCTGACTGTGTCGCGGGCTGGGTCGCGGGTTCGAGCTCGGCCGTCTAAGCGGTAATGCGGTCTAGTTCCTTGCTAGCAATGGCAACCATTTTTTGAGGTGCAAGTTATAAACACAGATACGCTAATAAACGACACAATGACAGGACGAGCGTATATTCTATTGAGTATATGTCTCTCATGCTTGGCAGTTAGAACTCCGCTGCAGTGGTCTTATTCGGTGGACGCGAAATGCTACAGGTGCTCTTGTACTATGTGATTTCAGTGCATGTTAAAGAACACCATATGGTCTAAGTTTCCGGAGTCCTCCTCTACGGCGTCTCTCATACCCATATCCTGGTTTTTGCACGTTACACTCTGTATAATATTATTATTATTATTATTATTATTATTATTATTATTATTATTATTATTATTATTATTATTATTATTATTATTATTATTATTATTATTATTATTACTGTTACTATCCGCCGACGCCCTTTAATTTCGCTAGAATAAAGAGGTTTCGCTGTCCTAGTCACCAGCACCACGAAACCAATCTTAGTTTCGCGAAAAAAAAAAGTTGCCTTAGTCAAAAAATTCACCAGTCTACAACAAGCCAGCACCGCTTTTTGTGAATTGCGCGAAAATGGGCCTTGTCACGAAATTCTACAAAAAACTATTGTAGCTGTCTCAAAATTTTTCGTGCGTTTAAAACTATTGTTATTTCACAGTTTGCTTGCCATTTTTTAGGACAGCGAATTACAAATACGGTAAACTGTTCAATAATATTCGCCTCGTCCCGCACCTATGACGGCGCAACGAACAGCGCTCCGGTGACGCAATCGGGGGGGATTCGGATTCGGCTTTTGTCATCAACTATTGTGTTCGATTGCTGCGGCGATCCTGATTTTTTATCTTTGCCTTCGTCGGGTCAACGCTGCCGACGTCAATTTCTCTTAACGCTCTCAAATTTAAGGGACTAATGTCTGTCCTTGCCGTTCCGGGGTAGATATAAACTGTCAAACACCTATGGTACATACCCGCATACTGCTGCCCATGGAATACGGATGTGTGCCACACGTGTCTGGAGGAAAGGGTTTGACGTCCTACGCGACAGAATTTTCAGGTTATTCATGCCGTGGCCGCACAGCAATATTGCTCAAGCTCTCTTACCCTTACATACCGATTCTGGCTTACACAAAGTTTTAAAGAGCCGCATACGAGAGCACGAATACCAAGGCGGCTAGATAGAGGGAATACGTAGATAGAAGCGCTCAAAATGCCTACAGTACGTCAAGAAATGCTTCGCATTTAAAATCTGGCATAAGCTGCTACTGCCTGACTTCTTCGCATGAAATCGGTTCCCACAATACCTGGGATCTGTTCAATTTTTCCTGTTATATCTTATTTTCCCTACTTTTCCTCATTATAGCTTGCCCGCGCTTCCTAGGGTGCATCCCATGTGACGGATGTAATATGTAGCATTGTTTTAGGCATAGAAGTTTCAGTTGGCAGTCAGCGCCGCTCCTGTGTTGGTACTTCGTGTAGTTTTTCTCGTGCCGTCCACTTTATGGTAAAGTATCCTGAAGTAAATATTACTTCAGTAGACTGTATGCTTCGTATGCTGCAGTGAAAAAATAAATAACGGTATGGAGCGAAATGTTGGGTTTATCGCTTTAGATTTTGGCATACCTGTTTCGAAGCTACGTTTAAAACGCTTAGTGAAAACGTGAGGTTCCCACTGCGTCTTAATCCTGCGAGGCAACGTGCTGATCGCGAAAGCGGTTGAATTTTCTTATCAATGCATGACCTGCCTAATGGTCATCGTAAGAATGTTAATGTCGTATTAATGTCGTGTTCATCGTTAATGTGTAATGGTTGCGTATAAAAACTTGGACATACGTACATGTTCGCCCTGAAGTCGACTACAAATGGAGGCGTCTGCTTTTACAGCGAAAGCTGTTATGATATCACAACAACGGCTGTTTTTGGGATCGTAGTCGTCCGCCGCCACCGCTACCGCCGCCGGTGTCTGTAACTGCTATCACAAGAAATAAAAACAAACGAAATAAATTAAAAATATCTCGGAGAGAATGGGATTCGAACCGTGACACTCTGCGCGGCGGACCAGTAATCTACCCCAGAGCCACACCGGTGGGTGCAAATCGTTTGCAAACAGAACGTATGCAGGCTTCATGTCGGGGAAGGAATCGCGTTAAAGGGACGCTTAAGAGAAACTGTGACTTGGCTTAGATTGATAAACTGTATTCTGATAACTCTAATGTCACAAGTTTAACTGTAAGTTCATTATTAGCGGAGAAAATCGAACTTGAAGTTTCATTTTTAAATTTCGCGCCGAAATTTTCGCGAATGACTTCACGAATTTCAAAATGCATTTTTCGTATTTTCGCGACATGAGACGATGAAATTTTCTGCAACTTGGTATGTTAGGTCTATGGCACCCACAGATGACGATGCACTTCATTTTTACCGATTTGAAGCTACGTAGTACCCAGTACACTCTAGCGAGACAGTATGACATGTCTCAGACTATGCTGCACAGATACATGACACTGCGCAGTACTACAGCGTCACTGTACTAGCACTACTCACTAGCTATGTGTCTCGTAGATGCTCAGTGACTACAGTGACGCTGACGATCGATGCGCTACACAGTCGTATAGTCATGTATCACTATCAGCATGCAGACGTAGTATGACACGCACACATACATACACACACACACACACACACACACATGACATCTCAGTGACACGCACGCGCTCGCGCACTCACAGCGACACATCGATATATAGCACAGTGTCTGACTACATGTAGTGCGTGAGACTCTGTCGCGTATACATACATGACAGCGCAGTACGTCTACTACGTGCTATCGTAGCACTAGCACAGCGATCTATCTGATCGCGTATCTCGACGCTCAGTCAGTGATCGATATCAGCTGCACTCGATCGTGTCGCAGACAGCGTAGCAGTGCTGTGCACACTCACACACACACATAGCAGCGCGCTATGCAGATGCGCGAGCAGTGAGCGCGTCGATGCGCTGTCGTGTACTGCGATACGTCGCTAGCTACGAGAGCACGCTGTACTACGACGCGATCACACATGCGTCTGAGCATCGTCGTCGTATAGACACAGATAGCGTGTCACTGTCGCAGCGTATACGCAGTGATGTATATATATATATACATGTATATACACGACGAGACGCTCGCAGCACGTGTACTGTGCACACACGCGCACGATGATGTATCGCACTCGCTCATGTATGTGACGATGATGTCGCATGAGAGAGACACAGTGACTGTACTATCAGAGACACTATCGCGACATCTGTGCGACGTCTCACTGTGCGCACGCACTCTCACACGCGCGCGCAGCGCTCGTGCGATGACGTGCGAGCTGCTCGTATATCGCTCAGTGCGCAGTGACTCGCGACACGACGCTGACGACAGCTACTCTAGCGCTGTCGTGTCTCGTAGTCTCTATCGCACATGACTATATCGCGTGTCGCTCGAGCTGCACTGTGCGCAGTGCGTGTGCGCAGCTCGATAGAGACGTGCGACTCATCGCTCGTGTGTGCGCGCACGAGTACTGCTCTATAGCTCGATCGTGATAGTGCTCGCTCACTCTGCGTACACGATATACTCGTCTCGTGCTAGCGACAGTCGAGCAGTGCAGCGCGCAGCAGCGATCGCGCGCAGTACTCTCGTGTCTCATGCGCGTGCGCACGACACGCACTGTCACGCATACTCTGTGACGACGTATCGTGTACGACTGCAGTAGTCATGCGATCGCTAGAGTGTAGACGCGTCATATCTATGACGTCACGTGTGATGCGAGATCTCAGTGCGTCTCTACTCATCTCGCGCGTCTACTACAGCGTCGTCTCGCGTAGAGTGTGTGTGACTGTGATGCGCTACTAGCTATACGCGATAGTCTGTGTCGTACATGTATATAGCGTCGAGAGTAGACACGAGCACACACATGCATGCGTATGAGTGTCGTGATGCTCAGTCATACAGCTCACATCATCTCATCGTCATCACACATCATCTACAGAGTCGACGTATGCTACAGTGCTAGCTGTGCATGCTCGAGACGATATCGCGCATGTGCTCTACATGTCACATATGATGATATGCATAGTGTGCGCTGCAGTGTATGTAGAGTGCTATAGTGTAGCTCTAGAGCACTCTCAGCTCACTGTGACTGTCTGCGTGTCGCGCAGCTGCATATGTGCTCAGTGTGTCAGTCATGCTCGAGATGCGCGCGCGTGTCAGTGTCGCTGTCTCGATGCTATGTATAGATGTGAGCATCTATGCGAGCTATCGTGTGTGTGTGTGCGCGTGACACTACTGCGCATGCGCACTACATAGACTCTCACTCTCTCTAGCATCTCGCGCACACACTCACTGCGCTGCGCTCTCTCTCTCTGCTACGCTCTCTCTCTCTAGCATCTGCGCGCGTGCACACTCACTGCGCATGCGCGTCTACTCTCTCTCTGTCTACGTCTCTCTCTCTCGCATCTCTGCGCAGCGTCACACTCACTCGCATGCGCGCTCTCTCTCTCTCTACGCTCGCTCTCTCTCGCGACGCGACACAGCAGCGTCTGCTAGCGATCTGTGACGACTGCTCGCGCTGCACAGCGTCACTGCACGTATATCTGCATGATCTGACTCAGTGTGCGTGAGATCTCTGTGCGTGTGACATATCGCAGCGTGCGCGTACTAGCGACTGCGAGTCTCTGTGTCAGTCGAGTCTCTGTCTCTCATGCACATAGCAGCGATGCATGTCAGTAGACACTCATCGCTGCGTGCTACGCATCAGTCTCTCTGCGCACGTGCGATGAGCGCAGCGTCACGCGCGCAGTGTAGCGTAGCGCTGCTGCTCACATCTACACATGTCTAGCGAGATGTGTATCTGCGCGTCTATGTAGCATCGCAGTGCTATATATATCTGTGCGTCACACGATATGATATGAGAGACGCGTAGTGAGACTCGATACATCTGTGTCTACGTGCACTGACATCGCACAGTACACGCTCTACATCTCTCACTAGTGCGACGCGCGCGATCGACGCGACTCGTCAGCAGCGAGCACATACACTGCTCACGCGTGACGCATCTAGTGACACAGACTAGATGACTATATATGTGTGCATGTATCGTGTCTATCTGCGCGTACTCAGAGACACTACGTGACTATCTGCTCTGCATCTGATAGCAGCTGCACGCATCTCGTGTGCGTAGACATGAGCTCATGCAGACGTGAGACTGTGCGCATCTAGACTGCACACGATGCGCATCTACAGAGTGACACACACGACAGTATAGATAGTATCAGAGCTGTACGACGCTCGCAGCTACAGATATATGATGCGTCATCAGACTCTATGTACTGTCACATGTGCTACAGTAGCTGAGATGACATGTATACTGATGAGCATGCAGACATAGCATAGATAGATGATGTAGCTAGTAGATGCTGCGTGTGTACGACATACGTGTGACATATACGTCAGACTCTCTCATGCACGACAGTATCATCTACGACACTGCACTAGATGTAGAGACACTAGAGCATACATGCGTCAGAGTGAGATCATGTGATGTCTACGTCATATATCACAGCAGTGCTCTACTATCGACATAGCATGTATGACACACATGCGCTACGAGTGACATCTAGACGATCATACATCACAGCTACGATACATATCACTGCTATCACAGCTGTAGTAGAGCTCGTGCATACACATGTATATGCTCTGTCGTCTGTGATATAGAGACGACTGCGTACTATGAGCGCGATGTCATGCGTCGCTGTAGCTGATAGTGCGCATCTAGCGAGCAGTGCACAGCAGCAGAGTATGTCATGCGTGTGTACTGTGCTCGCTACTCGCTCTGCTGCTGCTGCTAGTGTCGACGTCGCGCAGTAGCGCACGTAGCACGACAGTGACATCAGATCGCTAGCTAGCGTGATGAGTGCGCTACGCGATGCGACACTACGTGATATCATAGCATCTGCACGAGTAGCACTACTAGTCTGACTCTATCAGCATCACGTCGACTATATCTAGCGTCTATGCGCGTCTATCTCAGATCATGTCGCATCATCGATATGCTATATCTATACTGAGTCTATATATCATGCGCATCTATATCTGCATCACATGTCACTGCGCAGATCGCATGACTGATGCAGTGAGTGCATATACAGTGACACATCATATCAGCGCATCATGCTCATACGTGAGATAGTAGCATGATCTCACATGATACGCATGCATGTATGAGACAGTGAGCACAGCACACGATGAGCATAGAGAGCAGTCACGATGAGATCATATGCACTGCATGCGTCTACTAGCATCATCATAGTCTCATAGCGCGTCGTGACGATGTCAGACAGACTGCAGACGCGTCGAGAGTACAGTACGATGTGTATCGTATCAGCTGCATATGTGAGTCACACGTATGTATGCTCATGCGTGTATCATCTGCGTGTGTATATACATGCACTGATCGAGTGTACTCTACTACGCATGTATCAGCATCGCTGACTACAGCGTAGCACAGCAGTAGATCTCACGCACATCGAGTACGCAGACTGCTAGAGTCTAGCAGACGACTATACGCGCAGAGACACGCAGTCTCGCGTCAGTGCATAGTAGATAGCGAGCGTAGAGCACATACGCAGATACGCTCATGTAGCGTGCTCTGACACATCATAGATGACACGTGCTCGCATGCGCGAGTGTGCGTACATCACAGTCACACGTAGCGTGAGAGTAGCTAGTGCTCGACGAGTGCTCTCTCTCTCGCGAGAGAGCTCGTCAGCTGAGCTGTCGCACACTCTGATATATGTGCTGTAGACATGAGCGTGTAGTACATACTCATGTGCTAGTCTGTGCGCTAGTATACATGCACAGCGTGCTCATGACTGCAGAGAGACGATGAGACGCTGAGCTCTCTCAGTAGTGCGTCAGCATATCGCTCTGACAGCTACTGCTCGTCTCGTCATGCTCACATGCGTAGACGACGACTCTGCGCTGCACGTCGCATGCAGCACGAGCTACTGAGCTACTGAGCGACGATCGCGAGCTCTGTGATCACAGCGCGTGTACGTGTGTGTGTATCACTGACTGTCATCGTCTCTCTCTCTCTATCTATCTATATCTCACACATGTAGCAGCACAGAGCTCAGCTGTACTCTGCTGCTCTCGTCTCTCTCTCTCTCTCTCTGCGCGTAGCATAGCGTCACAGTATCATGATGCTACTGCAGCACAGTGTAGTGCACTACATCATATATATACTGCGATCAGCGAGCGCACTACGCGTCGTATACGCACACGCGACTACACAGCTGTACTGTGATGTCTCTGCTATGATGATATATGTCTGAGCGCTGCATGTGACTACATCACTCGCTGCTATCACATCTGACGCTGTGCGATCTGCACTCTGCACGCATATATGATGCATAGAGACTCGACTACATCACATCATATATGTCAGCAGTCTACATCTCGTGCTCTGTGTAGACACTGCTGCACAGAGACGTCTGCGTCTATCTACTCAGACGATATATATATATGCATCATCGATATCGTCACGACGAGCGATGATCGCTCACACTACGATGCGACACTGACATTTCTGCGAAACAGAGCTCTTTTACGGCTATCGCGTTAAAACCGTAACCCTAATAAAGAGAGAATTTTACCACTGCATGGCTTTCTCCAATTTGGGACCATTTGTGCGGTGCGTAAAAATTTGAGGTAGAAGTATGGAAGAAACAAACAAGAGCTCATGAAGCTTTAGAGATATCTTTTATCGGAAAAGCAGCCGAGGAGTGCGTAAGCGACACTACGATTGCGCTGCACAATGCAGAAATGAGATTTTTGCGCGCTTGGTTAGATAATTTCCTATTTAACTTCATTGTTCGTTGCAACAGTGCGCCTGCCCAACTTGTGAATATAATATAAACCTGTGGATCTGCCTTCAATAAAATCTATTGTCTGTTTTTGCTTTGTTCGTCGTCGTCTCTCTTGTGCCGTTTCGTCACTTGTGATGGGTGAAATAAATAAAACCTATGACTAAGTTGGTGGACTCATGGCGAAATACCGCATTTGGGGTCTATAAGTTCATAAATATAATGAATCACATGCAGATGATGCGACGAGTTATAATGTAACCGGAGGATAACTGGCAGCACAAATCGTGGATGCGTAATGTGCGTCATTTACTAAACACCTTAAGAACCTTCTCTTTGTTGGGAAATTCAGGTAACGATTTTAGTGAAAAAGCTTTGCAGTTGGTTTTGGAGAATATCGAGAATGGCATGTCCACAGTAATTCATTTTCGATATATAAATGTGCAAAAGTTCGTAACTCCCAAATTATAACATTAGGTGACTTATTGGTGACATAAATTAAATGAAAATTGAAGGATGCTTGAGCCGTCAAGAGTAGAACGCGATAGCATAATCGAGTCCAGCGCCCATCGCCTTCTCAACTGCTGGCCTGCCCTAGGTTCTCGAGAAGGCCTCTACGCGGCGTAGGAACGACCGTTGGCCGTTTCAACTATCCTAGAATGTCTACTGCAAGTACAGTTGTTAAACGCCCACTACGCCATAATTTTTCTTTTTTTGCCAATCAGCAAATGGATGCACTTTACGCGTCCGTAAGGGCAACATGCCAACCCATGTTAGAGCATTTTGTAACGGGTGGACGTTTAAACATCCACTTCCTTTGCACGATTCGCCAGCCTGACGTCCGGCGCGACTGACGCTTTCCGCCATGCAATATTACATGCGTTAAGGAGACTCATTTTACTGCATGATATTCATATTGTTTTTTTTTTTTAGGGGGAAGCTCCTTAGGGCCTAACCTTGTCATTGTGCGCGTCCGTCACGGGAGATTCGTGAATGTGACAGACAAAATTTTGGTTTAGAAATAGACTAATATCACTCATACCAGGTGACAGAACAATATAAAAAACTCCTAGAAGCAAAAAGCCTTTATACTAGTTGGTGACTTAACGTACACATTATGAACCTTAGCACCCTTTAGCTTTGTCGTCGACGTCACTATCTCGGCTGGGGACAGTGGTTAGAAAACCATTACATAGTCGAAACATGTGTATGGGAATAAAAAAGGCTTTTACAATAGACCAGGGGTCTCAAACACGCGGCCCGCGGGCCGCATGCGGCCCGCGAGGCTTTCGGTTGCGGCCCGCGGCCCTCACATGACTGTCTTTCTTTTGCCCCACGCTTTTTTAAAAATTTCTTATCAGAGACAAATGGTTGAAGTTACAGACCTGATCAATTAAGATACATCTCCGTGAGGCATCCCATGTGTTCACCTTGTTTCGAAACATAACAGTGAAAAACAAAAAAATTATATTTCACAATTCCAGTGTTCACATTTGGAGTCATTTTAAATATCGGTATCGACATGTTGTTGGAATCCTGGCACCAAATCTCCTTCAGAAATGACCTTTTATATGAAATATGGGAGTTTTCTTTCAAATGGCAGTGTCTGCAGGCATATTGTACAAACTCATCTCCCCGCTTCGCATCTTTTGCACTGCGCCGGCCCTTGCATGACTTAACTTGCTTGGCTGCGGCCCGCTGGCTGAGGTGAGTTTGAGACCCCTGCAATAGACGAACAACAATTATAATTGGGAAGAAATAATAGAAGACAATTCGCAGTATGACAAAACTCCCTTTATACTAGTCGGCGACTTCAACGTAGGATGACGATAGACCTTAAGACCTAGCTTTCGGCCACTGTAATCATTTCACTTCGTGGAGATGCGTGGATTGTTTTTTTTTGTTTTTTTTTTGTTTTTTGTCGAATCAAATTTGGCAATAGAGCGGCTCTGAGGGTAGAACACCTGCTCGCTGCGCCGATATTCGGGTTCGATCCTCACTCGGACCGAGGTTTTTTATTATTTATTTTATATGAATCTTTTTTTGATTTTTCGGTCATGGACAAGGTGATGATTTTTCGCTTACAATCAACGCGACACCCACGCCGACACCGGTATTTCTGCGAAACGATGTTTTTAACGCCATTGCATGAAAATCTGGTTTAATCACGTAGACACAGTCGCCGCTTCTACCGCAATTTCATCCAAATGCAGTCATAGAACAAGTGCTCGTTAAAATGTTTAGCAGTTATACGACGCACTTTTAAGCAAACGTCTGTTCCGTGCAGCGCGGATATTTTTCGAGACACCTATAGAGTACAACTGGGCAGGTACTGTGTTGTATGTCCCGTTGTATTGTGCTGAGTAGCGCTTAGCTGGAATAGCATAAGCGCGGCATTCTTTACCAAAAATGACGTTGCTTAGTCGATCAACACACCAATGTCCAAGTCTCAAATTACCCTTTGAGTGGGCATTTTGCCAACAAATGACCGCGATAAGAGAGAGCCAGTCTGAACCCTCTGTTGAAGAGTGTTTATCGTTCGTCGACTGCTTCTCTCCTCAAGAGCGGTGTCACAGGTTTTATGTGCACAGCTTCCCGCTGTAGTGTACGAAAGACGCTACTTGCAAAAAAGGCATGCGATAACAGGATCGCGGCTCTCCACGTGCAAGCTTCCTTCACGTCGCGCCGGCTGAAGCTGAACTTTCGGAGAGTCACAACCAATGGAGCTTTTCTGCTGTGATTCAATAACCGCGAGTGAAAAGAAGCATTTTGTCACCAGCAATAATCACAAGTAAACTGTGAGCACTTCCTCTTTGGTCGCTACGGAGCTTACTGGAATGGTGTCACAAAGAGCACGTTCATCCGCACACGAAGCATATTCGGCTGTCACTTTATTCCTCGCCCGGTGTCAGCGCGGGTTGGCACGTGCCGTATGAAGAATGACCCGCAAATTCGGGAGTTGACTCGCGGTGGAGCTGGATCACCGCTTTCTTCTGTGCGTGGGTATTGTTCCTCACCTCATGGCGACGCCCCGTATCGCAGGCCTATTCTTCTATGGCATCGCTCTGAAGACATTTTGGAGTAACAAGAGCCGAAGCACTGTGGCCAGTGTTCCCTGGCGGGCACTTTTACCGTAATTAGGAGGTAATGTGACCAACAGTATGTCGAAGCACTTACAGGCTTCGCTAAGGTAAAACCTGAAAAAGAAATGTAAGACCACATAGAAAGTCCGGTTTAAAACCGTTCACATATATAAAGGAGACTGTGAAAAAACTGCACAATTGAAATATCATCGGTTGGGTTATGAAAAGCTTCAAAAATAATGCTATTCGATGCTGTAACATGGACGTACGCAGCACAGCTATTAATTACTCACCGAGAGTGATTCTGGCATGAAATACATAAAGCAGAACGCGTGGCTTCTCGGCGTAACAGAAATATGACACCAATGTGGTTTATGTCGAGGTTGGTACCGGGGGTGTACAGCCCAGCGGCAACCATTTGGTCAAGGGTTATCTGCTTATGTGTCCTTTAAAGTCCGATAAAAACTGTGTAACTATCAACCCTTCTGATTTGCCATTGTACGTAAGTCGCACGCACTGAATCGTAGCACGGAAAGAGCACGTAAAAGTGCATTACAGTGGACCTTTCAAAAGGAACCGCGGTGTTTTTCGGACTATATTGCATTATTCCTTTTCAAATGGTGTTGACCCCAACTGATACCGCTGAATTTCCATAGAAATTCAGCAATATTTCTAAATACCCAGGAAAGATGTGTTCAAAGTGAAGCCCAGACGGATTGTTCATTCGTGCAGCGCTCATGATGACGTCACAACGTGCATGCCCGGCCATGACGGGAAACACAGTGCACACGAATTGTAGCTCCTGCGAAACAGAAAGTGACAACGTGTCATGTGACAATAGAATGAGCTGTGCCGGCTTTTTCGGAACCGGACAGCGGCTATTTCAGCAAACATTAGTGCTGGGGTGTCGCTGTTAACTGTTGAACACCTGCTGGATGGAGGTGGTGATGCGGGTGGCGCAGGCTACGACATCCTAAAACCAGGGCAACGCATTGTCAAATAAAGGTACGACTCGGGAAATGGCTTAAAATAGTTAAACTTCACTTTCAAGAAAACCAATGACTTGCGGTCGTATTGTTTGGCGCAGATCACTAGAGCACGAATCAGAATTCATAATGAGAATCTCCTTTATATCAGTGGGACATAACAATCGGCAGAGTTTCCCTTTAATGCTGTAAGCTAAAAACCTCCGGCATTATGATTTAGGTGAAAGCCGTAATATTCAATCATGGCTTCTGGATTCGTTGTGCTCTGTATGAACTTAGTGTATAAGTTCATGTAGAAGTACACGTGCTGCTAGTCGTCATATCAGATGAAGCACGATGTGCTGTCGCGCAGAATAACGTGAAGTCAAGAGCGCACTCGACTGTATCAAGCTAATGCATCGCAATATATAGCATAGCATGCGCGAGAAGTCACACAACGATCACGTAACGCTCTGTGCGCGCAATACATAGGTACAGACATGCGCAGAAGGAGGCACTGATCGATCGGATGACATCTTAATCACACTGCGATCAAGTACATGTTCTCTGCTGCGAGGAACAATGAAGTGTCACTGATGCATGACGTGCTATATGATGCTTCTACAGTTCTCGCGCAGTGGTGTCTGCTTCTCAGATCTGATCTTATTCAGGTACGGCTCACATGTGTGATTGCAGTGGCGGCATGTGCATCTTACTAGCGAGAGCTCGTGTTCGCGCACGCTCATTCACGCACTTCGTCTGGCGACATACGTCTTGCACAGGATAGCGGATTCGTACACACGGTGGCACATTTTGTGTACGAGTTCGCGTGCTTCTTGCACAGCACTGTTCATCATAGATACGTGCAGCTGAGATAGCTTCGTGGCGCGGACATAGGCACGCGTGCTATTAGCACTTCTTGAGGTTGTGTGACGATGCATATAGGTACGACTCAGGTCGCACGTTCTCGCTCTTGCTCACAGTACTGTGGTGTTCACACTTGACTTCTGGAGGAGCACTCGGCGGCGGCGTTAGAGGCGTGCGAGACAGCAGGTCACGATCATTGGTTTTGACTTCTGCATGACGTGTGAGCACGACTTGCAGCGCAGACTCTAGACAGTGTTTTGCTATTGCTTTTCTTTTCACAGTCTTGGAGTGCGCGACTCATACGGCAGCATTCTTTTAGATCTGCGATAGCACAGGCGTGGCGCTCTGCAGTGATGCTCATCAGACTGCAGATCACAGTTTTCTGATTTTGAGCATCACTGCAGGAGCGCACGCTGTTGCTTTTATTCGCAGATCTAGATTGCTGCGTATGAGTCGCGCACTCAGACTGTGAGCATAGCACACTGTCTAGAGTCTGCGCTTGCAGTCGTGCTCACACGTCATGCAGAGTTTTCACATTGATCGTTGACTTGCTGTTTTCTCGCACGCTCTTACGCGCGCGAGTTGCTCTCAGAGTTCAGTGTGACACACAGTACTGTTGAGCAGAGCGAGACGTGCGACTGAGTCGTACTATATGCATCGTTTTCACACACTCAGAGTTGCTATAGCACGCGTGCTATTGTTTTCGCGCACGAGCTATCTCAGCTTTTGCACGTATTCTATGATGACAGTGCTGTGCAGAGCACGCGACTCGTACACATGTGCACGTGTTGTTTTACGATTTTCGCTATCTGTGCAGACGTATGTCGCAGACGAGTGCGTGATGAGCGTGCGCGACACGAGCTCTCGCTAGTAGATGCACATTTTGCGCACTGCATTCACACATGTGAGCGTACAGATAGATTCAGATTCTGAGAGCAGACACACTGCGCGAGACTGTTAGAGCATTTCATATAGCTCGTTCATTTTGCATCAGTGACACTCATGTCTTTCGCAGCAGAGACATGTACTGATCGCAGTGTGATAGATGTCATCGATCGATCAGTGCTTTCTCTGCGCATGTCTGTACTATGTATGCGCGCACAGAGCGTTACGTGATCGTTGTGTGACTTCTTTCGCGCATGCTATGCTATATATTGCGATGCATTAGCTTGGATACAGTCGAGTTTGCGGCTCTTGACTTCACGTTATTCTTTGCGCGACAGCACATCGGTGGCTTCATCTGATCTAGGTTCATTGCATTTTGTGTAGCTTGGATATCACACCAATGTAGAAGCAGCTGCTGATGTATACGACTTTTGCAGTCGATGGCTTCATTTCGACATTTCCCTTTCTGACTGATGGTTGGTTAGGCTATCACCTGCTGTTACACAGGCGCGGATCGTCGTTTGCAAGCTTTCGCAAGGCAGCAAGGGGGGCTCGAAAATTTGTGGAGGTTCAGCTCCCGCTGAATATTACCGGCAATTGAGGAGTCACATGATGAGTTTTAGCTTGCCTGTACTGCTGGAAAGCATCCTAAACAAACTGGAGAGCAGTCACCATTCAACCGCGCTTTTCCTGTTGCTGGGGACTGTACTGATTGAAACGTGAAGAGCGATTTTTTGATATGATATACTGCCATTAGCAGAGCTCTGATATTGCGTCCTTTCATGCAAATTGTCGTGGCTTTCATGTTTCATCCTGAAAACCAGTCGCACAAACGTGCATGGTCCGCAGTACCAACTGATCAAAATTGACCCTGCATACGCGTTAGAAGAAACCAGCTAAAAACGCGTTTTGTTCTCCGTGTAGTGTGTTAGCACGAATGAATTGTCATGGTAAAATCATTGGATAGACGGCGGCTGCCTGCTTCTACTTCATACATAATCGACAATGCATGAATTTTTTAAACATCCATGCAACTGAATTAACGTAGCGTAAATCGCTGAGTTCCAAATTAATGTGTCTACCCGAGATGCACATACTTGTAGCGCTACACTCTTGGAGCTGCGATAAAGCTCACCAGGGTCACGCTGCGGGCTTGCTGAACGCACATGTGCGGTAGGCCTCCCTTTAGAGGAAGTAATAGACGGGACAAATGTAGGTACTGTTGGACACATGGCGCTTACTTCCAACAAAGTACCAGCGATGCACAGCATTCACCCTCAACCCTGCTGACTGTCCCTTTAATGGCTGCTTCAGAGGACGATGCAACTTTCACTCTTGGTCTCGTGCCTTTTGGTGACAACACCTGCGTAATAAGCTTCCAGGTATTTCCATCTATAACACATTTACATATGTCCCGTTTCAATTTTTCGTTTCCAACAGCCACTAGGTGCAACGTGCGTGCAACAGATGCCGCGCGCAAGTTCTCAAGCAAAAAAACACTGATAAAATTCCCGTACCTTGCACTGAAGGTGCAATGACAAGGAAACAGCGGAGCTGATGGGCCCCTACGTATCTCTGGCTGTTGCTGTCTTGCTAAGTGTTGCGAATTTTCCTTTTCTTTCTTCCTCTGTTTCCCTCTTTTTCTATATTCTCTGTGTTTTTGTGTGAATCTTCTTTGTCACTGTTTACTTCTAGTTCTTTCTTTCGCTCTTCTCTATCTATTTTTTTCTCTACTTCGCTTTTGCTGCCTTTCTTTCTCTTTCTACTTTTTCTTTCTCTCTCACTCTGTTTTTCTCGCTTCCCTTTTCTTGCGATCTTTTTCTCTCGCTCTCTACTTCTTTTTATATCTTTCTTTATCTTCTTCTTTCTCTTCTTGAATTTCGTTCTCGCCATTTCGTTCTTGCTCTGTCTTTCTATGCTATGGTTTCTTTCGCCGTCTTTTTTTCTTTCTTTCTTTTTCTTCCCTGCATTCTCTCCCTCATTGCATGTCTCGCTTCCCCATTCTTTGTATCTCGACCTCTCTATTTCTTTTTCTCCCTTTCTTTGATTCTCTCAATTTTCTCCTTGTTTCTCTTACTGTCTTTAGTTTTCGCTATTTCCCTGTTTTGCTATGTGGGCCGCGCTATGATACGCCACGGTTTCCTCCCAACCCACTTCCTTTCCCTCCTCTTCACCCTCACTTCCCTTTCCCATCCCCATGCTACATTATATTGCATTACTTCGTCAAACGCAAGGCCATTTTATTCTCTGCTAGCGTGTCTGGACAGCCGAACGGCCAAGACGCGCGCCTTCAGATTGTGGGTACGAAGGCTGGAATCGCGCCTCGCGAAGAAATTTTTAAGTGCGGTGCACTCTAGAGGCCCGGGCGGTCGTTTGGCGTACTGCAGGCTATATATAAAAATAGAAAAAAAGAGGAAGCAAGCGAGAAATAGAAACAGAAAGAAAGAAGAAAAAAATAGGAAGATAAACAGAAACTAATCCAAATGAAGTGGAAAAAGACAGAAAAAACTTGAAAGCAACAAAGAAAGAAAGAGAAGAGCAAAAAAAGAAAAAAAAACCTAACATAAAGAAACAAGCCTACCAGCTCCGCATTTCATTCAGGCTTGGCACCATTAGTGCGAAGCTGCCTAATTATTTCCTGAGAATTTTTCTCCTTACCTCCATTGGCGGTGGTGTTTTTTTAAAAGAGCCAACTTCCAATATAATTGAAACTGTTAAAAATACACTTTTTTCCTACTGACATGATGGTCGGACTTGCTCGAATAATCATTTGCCAGTGGTCCCCAAATGTCCCCAAATTACCTCAAATATATGGTATATTGCGGCTAAAATCTACCGGGTGTTCAAAGTTAAGATTTATGGTTTCTTTAAAAGCCAGCGCTGGAAAGAACATAAAAACCACCTCTGCACATAACTTGTATATATCCAGGGGGACACAAAGTGAGACAATAATTATAGCTGTCTGCCGCTCAATTGAGTAAGATTTAACATTTAAGTTTTAATGACGGTGGCGAGCGGGCATGCTTATATTGGAACATTGGAGGCAGTCGCATTCCTACACAGTTCCACTTGAATGAATTGATCTAGCATGGCTGTGCTCCGAGATATCCCGCTGTAAATTTTAATAGATGTTTGCATGATTACGCATGCAAGGCGGAGAGAATCGGCGCACTGTTCCTCCCCGATGTGACGAGCAACCTGCTATGGCCAGCAGGTTGTAAAAGTGCAACTGTTATCATTTTTGCCTGTGCCTTCGACCCCTTGTCAGATAAAACGACACACTCAACTGCGGCGGCACATCGGGGGAAGAGCTTTGCGCCAGCGCTGTCTTGGATGCCTAATCATGCAAACCGCAATTAAACTTTCCAGCGGGATATCTCGGGACACAGACAAGCTAGAAGAATTCTTCCAACTGGAACTGTGTATAAGCACGACTGCCTCCAACTTTTCAATACAGTCATGCTCGCTTGCTGCAGTCACTAAAAACTTAATTCTTAAATCTTAGGTAGCTGTGTGGCTGACGGCGATAATTATTGCCTCACTTTGTTTTCCCCTGGATACCTAAGTTATCTGAAAAGTTTGGTTCATGCTCTTCCCAGTGCTGAATTTTAAGAAAAGCATAAAGCCTAAAGGGATACTGACACAAAATTTCGCGGTCGAGATAGCCTGCGGGATCGATTCCCGTGAACATGCGTATATCATCTGCAAAATATTAACAGCGAATATAGCTTGGAAGGTACTTTACAGCAATATTGAAGTTTGAATTTTCAAGGTATTGACACCATCAAAAGCGGCCCCATGGGAACACCCTGACTTCCCTCACGTCACCACGCTGCAGTCAATAAAACAAGTTATGATGACGTCATAGCCGCCATTTTTCTTTTGCCGCGTTTGTTCCAGCAGACTATACTTCTAGGCGGCTGGTCGCGAGTCCGTGGCCGCGGCGCGCGCATTGAAAGTTTTTTCTTTGGCGACACTGCAGTCCCGTTTCCTGTTCGAAAGGACTTCTTGATGCGGACCGTGCGGAAGTGCGTCGTTCCGTGTGCTGACGTGGTCGAGAACTGCAGACGCTACGTGGGGATTGTTGCACCCGGCGGCTTGCCGTCTTTGGAGCTTTCGCAAACCGAAACTGTGACTGGCCGGTAATGAGGAGCCTATAATTAATTATCTGTCTCGCGCTGCAGCAAACGATGTGCCTTGTTATGACTAACAGGTCCCGAACAACACATTGCAGCAAAAAAACGCGAGGCCAAAATTTGTGTCAGTACCCCTTTAATTCTGAACACACTGTATATAGCCCACAATCGTCGGTATTCCGGAGCAAAATTTGGATTTCCCTCTTATACATTGGAACATTTCATTTGGCCTTGAATTAGCTCGTAAAAGAAGTCTAAATGGCAGCGAATGAACGTTATAGCAATATTTTCCGACAAATACAACACCATCCTTGTGCTTCCGTCGGTCGTGTTCTTTGCTGCATGGGCGTAACGGCGATGCCTAGACTAGTAGAGCGAGTGGTCATTCCCGGCGAAAGGTGCATCATTCTGATCTGCACGCATTGCTTTTTTTTGTTCTTGACACTTATTGAAGGCCTTCAAAAACGCTTCAGCTGTTCTTAGCTCGTTCTATGCCGCGCCGTGTCGTATCACTTCTTTATTTCAAAGAATATATCGCTGCCCAATAACTTTTCAGTTGTCTTCTAATTCAAATATACTATATTGGGGCGAAAGAAGGGCATGATACTACAGCGCAAAACTGAAAAAAGAAACACTAAAATGCAGAAAGAAGCAGGAAAGTCCGCCTCTTACTCTTTCCAATCGAGTTTTGTCGTATAACAACATGTCCTTCAGTAAGTGCGAACTCGCCCAAGAAGAACCAATTGTAGAACGAAATAACGATAGCACAGAGAGCAGGGCACAAATGAAACAGATTAGATGCCCCATCTTGGTTGTTTTTGTCATAATTGGTGATGAAGCATCAGTTTATTGAATCTGGCTCAGTTTGGTTAAAAGAAAACAGGTGCAGGATATGGCCAATTTTTTATCCTAAACTGCGTTTTTGAGTTGACGTTACAATTAGGAATTGCCCCGTATTGATTCCAACTAATTTACAAGTTCACGATACTTACGCGCGCCTTACGCTCCCCTGAAATTTAGCGTAGTTTCGGTTTCCGGATTTGGCAAATTTAGAAAAAAAGTGTCGCGTTTCTCTTTATTTCGCTCTATCTCTCGATTTCATATACAATTCCCCACACCCCAGTTTCACGCCACACGCAGAATACTCTAATCCTTATCTTAAGATGTGGGCAGCAGGCTCTCCGAGCAGAGCACTGATGCATTACGTTCGCACTAAAATGAAATCAGGCAGCAAAAACAGACTGTTGGAAGCTACACCAGCGTGTATACTAAATTACAAGGGTGGGTTTACTCGTCCACAAGAAATTTTTTTTGAACAAAGTCAAGGCCTACTCTGCATACACGCCACACATAATTGACAAATGGCAGCAAGCTAACGGACCTTCGAGTGACAATACTCCTACGCGATGCACACACTGTCAGACGCTGTGCCGAGCAGATTTAGAACATATGATTTGGACATGCGCAGCTTTCTCAAAAGGCAGACGGCGCGTTCAACATCTGCTGCATGGCGACATGACCGCTTTAGGGAATTTAATAAAGTCCGACCATGAAGCACAGAAAGCTCTGGCAATATACGGTAGTCAAAGTGGCCTGTTTAGAGTGGTGTAGGAGAGGTCGCCTGACCCGTGCGAAGGCGTGAGTGACATAAAGCTGCTCATCACCCTTTATTCCCCTTAACCATTTCCCACCTCATCGCCAACAGCGGCCAAGAGTCGTCCCTTTCCTTTAATAAAGGACATATTCATTCATTCATTCATTCTTTTTTTCTCTCCCTCTGTATTGATTCTCCCTCCCATCGGAGTTATTGCATTCAACTTCGGACAAATTAGCGCACGTGTTCTGGGAGTGAAGCAGAAGATGAAGACGACGACAATGAAGATGAGAATGAAGAAAGCACGGGCTAGCTCATGATGATGGCCATTTCTGTTCGCAGCTCGCAGACTGACGGCTGCCTTCAATAGCTCCGCGGTTAAAATACGTTGTAAAATTGTTACGCTCGGTTCCAACATTTCCAAAAACGTTGTGATTTCTTTTTCTGCATTCTTTTCAAATGCAGGTCCTCTAGCTGGCTACCTGTGCCAGCGCTTTTCTTGCCGAGCTGTCCTGCTTGCCTGCTCGTCTCTCGCTGGAATAGGAGTCAGTCTGTGCTACCTGGCGAACAGTCTACTGTTTATTACAATTTCATTTGGAATCATTCATGGTAATCTATCCATTTTCAGAACTGATTTGCTCTCCGTGTACTTTATCAATCCTTGAATATCCAACATATAAAGATTGTTTTACATTACAATTTAATAGCGGTGTTGTATATCAACTAAAGTACATTTAAATGTCAAGAAGCCGCAGAAAATGACATCTTTTAAAAACAATATGATTTTGAAATTAAGATTTTCTTTCCATATTCTATGCAACACATCATGTTAATACTGCATTCTGCATCTCTATTTCTCCCATTTTAGGCATGGCCTGGGAAGTGAAGATTATGATATGCAATGGGGCCTGTTTCGATATGCGATGGTGATTATTACTGTTAACATCGCCATATATATGCAACGCAGTGAATTATGCCGTTCCTAAGTGGTTTTTGTGAAAGTTTCAGGCTTATCGCTCTCCTGCTGTAAGCTGTTGCCGCTTAAGACGATACACTAACGAAATTGCTTCGAGTATGTGAATTTTGAAGATTTAATTAATTAGTTTTAGATAATTAGAAGTGCAGGAATATCTCACATAGCTCTCTCACTGTACCAACGGAAACTGCATGAATTCTACTTGAGCTCTCGATAAATAAGATAGCTCTCACAACGAAAAAAAAAACAATGTACACGCGATACTTGGGCATAATTAGCTGGACATTTCCTAATGTTAAAAGCATTATTTCTTTTTGTATGATTGTAGCAAAAGCTTTAAGTAAAATCAATGCAAAGTTTTACGGGATGATGAAGTTTTAAAAAAGCGACATGTTTTCACCACTTTCCAAAAGAAGTGGAAGCGATAAAATTTGTAGTTTCAACAGTGGTTTTAATTGTAACTAGTAGCGAAACGAACGATAATGGAAGTAGTCCATAATTGTTTTTTTTTTCATATACAACGATGGTTCATACTGTGAACAACGCTAAACATACGTAATGCAGTGAAATATTCCGTTCTGGGAGGTGTTTAAAGGGTCTTTCGCTCGACGGACAATAAACCAAGAAATGCGCATACATAATTGGCCACCTGTCTGCCCAGTACCTTCTTTATTTGTAATACGGCAAACCACACTGTAAAACGCAAACTAGCTGAATTGGGCGTTTTAAGGGCTCAATACTACCTTCATTTGGGACCGTACTCCCTTAGGGAGTATTAAGATCGGTGTAATCAGTGTATCGGAACGGAACGAAAACCGAAAACGAAAAACGAAAAAAACGATACTTTTGACCGGAACGAAAACGTAACCGAAACGTTATCTATTATTTCGTTCCGGAGTGAAACCGAAATTTTTTTTATCGTTTTTCGTTTCACCCGGAAACTGGACATTCTGTAACAACCCAGGTCATGCAACGTGAGCAATAATGCACATCTCGGATTACAGAACTAGCGCATACCCCAGGCAAGAATTCCGAAGTAAAGATGAGTTAAAATTGTGCGAAAAACGAAAACAGTGGCAACCAGAGACGTTTATATTAACTCAAGTGGACTTTCGTGTGCCTGCGACACATTACAGCGTGGAGAGGGCATTCTCGGCGCGCCAGTTTGTTTTATATGAACAGCGGTCTCGCATATGAGAGATACAATCGATGACGGTCTGCTTCTGAGATCATACTCACTCCCTTGACGCAGAGCATTGAGCGTGCTCAAAATATTCGTAATTCACTTTTCAGAAAGTCTTGCTATATGTTAGAAGGGCACTGGTTTGCGATGATTTGTAGTAATTCGGGGTACACTTAGTTGTGCTCCTCTTAAGAACGTGGCAAGAACATGTTCTACCCCTGTTGCACTCTCTTAAAAGGAGCGTGCCAACAGAGTAAAAGCTCGTTAATTCGAACTCTAATGGGACTATAAAATTGTTCGAATTAAGCGGAGTTCGAATTAGCGGGCAGGCGCTAGAATGAACAGACATCGCGCCACACTGTGCGGAGAGAACCCAGGGAAGCCACCTCTGGACTCGTTCCTGCAAATTAGGCGATAGTACTCGTTTATGGCAGGCAAGAGAGAGAGAGGAAATGGTAGAGAAGGAAAGGCAGGGAGGTTATTTCGTAAATTAAGTTCATGCTCTAACAGCGAACAGAATTTATTGATCAGTCAGCGATGCGCCAGAAACAAGCAGCGACTCGTATTCACGTGAGCAGTGAGCCTTAATGCCAAAATATACGAAGCTACTTGTACTCCATAACACGTTCATTTACATGGCGGAGTTAACGCAATCCAAATTTAAAGTCTCTCTTTCTTAGTGTATTTAGAACAATACTGAAATTGTCCAAGGGGGCACGGCTAAAGGCAAACATTGCCTGACTGGGCCGAGCCACCCATACAGCAGTAGCAGCAGACAGACGACATTTACCACCATAAAAGCATACATGGAAACCAGTCACTACACTTATTTTACACAGGTGAAAGTAATGAGTAATTTGGGTGATCATTCTGGGCCGATTTCTGCGAGGAGGAACGAAAGCCGGGGGGGCTCCAAGTTCGAATTAACCGCTGTAGATACCGACGCGTTCGAATTATCGAGAGTTTTCCACCACAGAAATACATAAGCCTGTGTCAGTTCGAATTAACTGTAAGTTCGCATTAACCGAGTTCGAATTAACGAGCTTTTAGTGTATTTTTATCGTTAATCTAACTTCAAAATTTTGCATACAATTAAATTACGTTACGAACCGTTACGGAACTTCTTTTTTCGTTCCGGAACAGAAACGGAACGGTAACTTTTGGCGGTGGCACGAAACTAAAACCGTAACGAAAAACATTTCCTTCCGACACCCTGGGTGTAATAATGTTCTGCGTCCTCAATTTTACTTCCTTGAGAAATTATGGGGATAAAAGGTGGAAGAAAGGAGGTAAATTCACGATCTGACGCTATTTTGTCAAATGGAGTTCAACAACAGAAAACTCCTATTTCACTTTCTCGGGCATATCTTCCCTTTATTTTATCCGAAGCTATAGTGCCTTCAGTGCTGGCGGGCATGTATGCAACTGCGCGGGCGAAAGAAGTGTTTCTCAAAGTGCTTAATAAATTCATGAACGTGCTAATCAACGATTTCTTCGTCTCGTCGGCTGATGCACATTGTACGGAATGCACACTACCACTGGGCTCGGGTTCACGAAGCATCTCGACCACAGAATGACATCGCTTATGTTGTTTTACCATCAAATCGAAGTTTAACTTAAAGTAGGAGCGTGTACACCCTCGATGTGGCCTATCGGCACCGCATGCACACTCAGTATACCCTTTTGGATGACGAATTGGGCAGAGGCGGCGTGCCTCAACGCACGGAATAAGATCCGGTGTTGAAAAAACCCGGCGCAAAAAAAAAAGAAAATAAAAGCCGGCAGATCCCACGCACTGTGGGAGTCGATGTAATGCGAAGCAGCCAGGAAGGAGCAAATCATGATTTCCATAATTTGCATGTCATGTTTGACATGTTAGGACCTGTCATTTATGTTCGTCATACAGTCACGTCGCGCTATACCAATTTAGGTGTATATCAAGATAGCGAACTGGACGCAAGCGCACCATGAGCGTGGCATGTAAATGGCGTTGTAGATGACACGCATGCCAAGATTTTCATGTTACCACTTGTCATTTATGGTCGTCATACAGTCATGTCACTCAATACCACATTTGGCGTATCTCAAGCTAACGAAACGACCGCGAGCACGCCATGAGCGTGGCATGCAAGTCATGTCGCACATGACAGGTCATGATTTTCATATTACCACTTGTCATTTATGTTCGTCATACAGTCACGTCACTCAATACTAAGTTTGGTGTATATCAAGCTAACGAAACGGCCGCGAGCGCGCCATGAGCGTGGCATGCAAGTCATGTCGCACATGACAAGTCATGATTTTATATTACCACTTGTCATTTATGTTCGTCATACAGTCGCGTCACTCAATACTAAGTTTGGTGTGTATCAAGCTAACGAAACGGCCGCGAGCGCACCATCAGCCTGGCATGTAAATCATACTTTTCATGACAAGTTAGTCATGATTTTCATGATATGACCACCCATTTACGTTCGTCATAGAGTCATGTTATGCCATACCAAACTTGGTATAAATCCCATAAACTATACGGCCGGGAGAGCACAAAGTCGTAGGCGGCTAGATAGATAGATAGATAGATAGATAGATAGATAGATAGATAGATAGATAGATAGATAGATAGATAGATAGATAGATAGATAGATAGATAGATAGATAGATAGATACGCTCAAAGTCGCCGAAGTTCGCTAAGAAATGCTTCGCATTTAAAAAAACAGGAGAAACGAAAGAACAAACGCGACTCTCCTCAAGCAGCTGCAGGGACGAAGCGACCTTCGAACGGCGGCGATAAGAGAGGAACCATCGCACGCATGCGCGCGCGGAGGGGAAAAAAGAAAGCGAAAAGAAAGAAACGCGAGAAGAGAGCCGAGAGAGCCACGAGAAACGCGAGAATTTCCGAAATGACAGCGGATGCTACCGCAGGCTGGCCCCAGCGGCGTGCGTGAGCGAAAGCGAAGCGAAGCCGTCATGGGATAACGTCGGTTTGGTGAAGGACGCCTTTCAACTACCCTGCTATGCGTCGATCATGTGTGCACGTTTCATGCCGGCAGCCTCACTGTGTTCTCGTCGCTGGACGTGAAATGCGTGGTTTGACGACAGCGCGACATGCACTGCGTGTGCAATGGTGTGGCAATGGCCCCGTGACTCAAGCGAGCAGCAGCTGATGGGCGCGCCGCGTTCGCGGCACATTCAGGAACACAAATGGTACGTGATACTTATGTTTACTCTGTTTGCGCGTCCTTGTCGCTTGAGCAGCAGTAGGTGCTGTTCTGCACATTGCGTCGCGTTAAAAGTGCAATGAAAAGCGAAAAAAGAAAGGCCATTAAGCTCACATAACAACGATGTATGATACGTGTTTCGAATTGGCTGACCGCTTGGCATGGCCAGCCAATTCGAGCGAGTGCGCCTTAAAACTGAATGTTTGTACGACATAATTTCCTTGCTTGCGATAAAGCATGAATGAAGCAGTGCTTCCAGGGAGTATACACTTAAGCAATAACAAAAAAAGACAGCTGTTATCACGTTGTCATGTGGTAAAATGTGCAGTAAGGCCAGATTTGTTTTCTATTTATTCTGTTCTCATGCGCAGATTATGAGCAATTAAGCATACTTTTTGACGACAATTTTGCATTGGGCACTTTGTCCATCTGCTACACAAAAAGTTAAATTGCATATCAAGGCACATTGACATCATGAGCGTGTATACATTTAGCTAGAAAGAATAAGTCATGTTAATGACACATTATGATGGCCATATGATGTGTAAGACATGTGCGTAGTTACAGTGTGTTTGGTGAAGCACATGGATTTTATGGTATTGTCACTACATTAGTCACATATCAGCACTAGAACTTGCCAAGGTTACATGTACATATTAATAAAATTTAGGAGATGTGTCACTTGTGCAAGGCTAATTTAATCACATTGATATAAGTCGGTTGGATCTGTTGAACCCCGTTGTTGAATCACCTTGTTCATTCCCTTTGGTTATTTTGTTTTACTTTTTGTTGCCATAGTGTTTATGATCAGCACACAGTATTATGACTGTTGACACAATTTCTGACAAGGTAAACAGGCTGGTGCTCTGTCCACGTCTTCTATTGTCTTCATTACAAGTGTGCTATTTACTTTTGCCATGAAAATACCATGTTGCCCAATCTTCAGTCCTAAACAGAACACATGTGGTTGATGAATAAGCTAGTGTTCGATGTGTTGTAAGTGATACTAACTGTTGGTGCGTAACGTCCCAAAACCACCATACGATTATGAGAGATGCCGTAGTGGAGGGCTTCGGAAAGTTAGACCACCTGGGGCTCTTTAACATGCCCCTAAAGCTAAGTATGTGGGCCTCAAGCAGTTACGCCTCCATTGAAATGCGTTTAACTCCAAGGTTAATCATACTAAAATTTGCACCCCTTTACACTACAATGCTAACTTCACTGACAGCTAAAATTACCCAAATGATGGTTCTCAGGACAAAAGTACACTTCTGGTGCTGTTTCGCATTTCATTACAGTTGTGTACTTTTTGCCCTCTGTACTTTAAGTGAGAAGTTCACAAGAAACTACGTAGCAGCATCTCACTAATGCATTTGTTTCGTGTTCTGTTTAAAGGTCTGCAATAGTATAGTCAAGTGTGAGTCTTTGCCAAGACATTCATATTTCTGGATATGGAAAGCTTAATGGACTTCTTTTCTATTATTTTCAGGAAGACATTTCTGGCAAAGCTGCAAGAGATGCTCGCCCACTTGTTTGTGTACAAGACACTCTATTGTGGGAACACTCCCCTGTGCCTCACTCTACACTAACTAGGACCTGAAGTGTAATGCAAACCACAGAAAGATATACACGCTTAGTGCGAAAAAAATTACAAAAATAAAGAACCATGCACTCACAAAATGAGTATGAACATGACTAAAAACGCCATACACGCGTTAAATTTCAGTTGCTAGTACTGTGTTGTCCTGTTCCCTTCATTTCAATTTCTGTGTGTGTTGCTGTTTTGTTTTCACACTTTAACTATGAACTCAATTCCTGACTGCTTTACAGGCTCTATAGATTTGCGGTCAAATTCTATTCAACCACATGGCATAGCAAGCTCTAGGATCCAATATGCCAAGCCACCAGCCACTACTTGTAGGAAATTTGTAATTTTAGACATGTGATTGCCTAATTTCAAGTTTACTTTGGAGTCATGTTAGTGGTATTAACTTTCAGTGTGGTAATTATGCGCAAGCCATGAAGTGAGGAATTAAAGATGAAGAACTTTTTAGGTTGCAGATGATAGTGGCTGGCATGGGAATATTGTAAACATAGCTGTAGTAATTATGTGTAATAGAAGTATTGGTGTATTGCAGTTGTGTGATAATGGCGACAAATTCCCAAGTATATTCTAGAAAATTGCATTCATTTTCAGATATGTGTGAGTAACTATGTGCAGCCATATATGAATGCAATGTTGTCATTTTGCTGGCATGGCTGAACGCTTTTACATAATTGTGGTAAGTGGATCTACAATCAACACCACAGGTCTATTTTGGACTTTTCTGCAGAAAACAGAACTGTATAATGATGTGTGACATGTTTTGATGCCATAGGGCAAACTAATTTAATTAAAATCTACAACATGCCTCCCTACATGGTTGCATATTTCTTAAAAGTAATGCTAGCCTTATTGTACTAACTTAGTTGCCTTCACGTGTAGGCTGTCACCAAGTTTCCTTGTAGATCCCATTTCTCTGGATTGTGCTTACATACTAGCACTGTGAAGTGCACATGTCAGTGTGCATTATGACGAGATTTGCCACACTACTTTCATGTTGCTTTACTGTTGTGAATTATATATAGAGCTTGGGCTGTACTGTATACGTTCTTAGTGTTTTGTATTGGGTGTAGGTTCTGTGCAAGAAGATGGAAATATACATGTACTTACACTTACATGAGAACTGCTACTGTTTTGATTCAAATATAATATTGCGAACACTGTTTTTCTTATCATTCTTATCATAGCTGTTTCGTCGAAGAAGACGGCAATACTACATTTCTTTTTATTCTAGCTACATCAATGTGTGCAAGACGAGTGCCACTTACACATGGACTTTCACAAGGGCGAAGCGCATGCGCATTAACTTTTTTATTTAACGCGAGACCTGTCACCGCTAATTTGTGGTGGTTGTACTTGACATTGGGGCATGCCTTACGCATTCGCTTTAATGCATTTGTGTGATATTTAACAATGAAGGTTAATTAGTAAGAGTGTAGGTAGTCTCCGAGTGTGAAAGCGACTAAATACTAAATTTGAGTTAGAGAATCACTGTGTGTCCCGCGAAAGTGCGAGTTGCGAATAAGTGCTAATTGTGGATGTAGATTATCGTTCAGCTACTCTGAAGGCGTTGCTGCACCTCCGTTTGGCTCCCGAGAGTACGCGCCCAATAAGTGCACTTAGTGTAGGCGCGTTACAATGTCCTTGTAACTCGGCCATCGCGTGCACACCGGGAGGGGGGGGGGGGAGTCTGCCCCGTGCATTGACTTTAATAGGGAGGGTGGGCGCAGCGACGAGCCTTCGTCCCCTCCCCCCCCTTTCACCTGAAGAGGCACCCTGCGCACGCTTGTGGGCATCTGCGTAACTTTTATATGCTATGGGAGTCGTAGCGGTGAGCGCGCCGGTGGATGACGAGAACGATGGACACAGGCACGCTCGCGGCTCGCTTAGGGGCCGCTGACAGTCAGTCGCGGCAGAGTTTTGAAACGATAAAGATGTGTTGCTCAGTGTTTCGTCCTCGTCTCTGAGGGCTTCCGTGCGGCGGGAGGCACAGACCCCATCAATGGAAACACAGGCGGTCTCGTACAGCTCAGAACACGCCGCTGCCATGGGACGCGTGCAGCTCGCGGCAGAAACAACGAAAATAGCTCCACATCATACGCCCATGGAATGCACATATGTTCGGCCATCTGAGGATACCTTTGTCACGCTGGTATCCACGAATTTCGGGCGAGTGAAACAGTGTCGATGTACTCAAGAGGGCACACGTTTACAATTTTTCTAGCGGCACGACACGACGAACCGAATAGTTCGAAGCTGAAGGTGTTTACCTTGGCCTTCGTGACGCCCCTGAGTTTATGTACTGGCCTTGCGAAAGCGCTAACACATGCCGATGCTACGAGAACAAAAGTTTGAGGTGTCGCCGACGGGTTAGTAGCCGCTTTGTAGATATATACCCCCCGTGCAAAACTACGCAAGGCTAGTGGTGGCGCTGTGGTGTAATGGATATGATATTTGCTTTCAGTGCGTGTGGTCGCGAGTTCGATTCCTGTGTCGTGCGTGCTTGTATGTATACGTCATGTATGTGCATGAATACATCAATGTCTATTTTCTAATATGTCCTAGCTATGAATAATTGCAAGAAATGTCTCTAAAACGCTAGTATAGTGCCTGAAATACCTTTTTTTTTCTCGCCCTCTCTCGGGCCGCCTATAAAGGGCGTTTTAAAAGCTCTCAAAAGAAGCAGAAACACTTCCAATGAACTTCGTTCAAGCGCCCGAAATGAGTTAAATAAAAACACCAAAGTTACCCCCCTAAATTCCCTCTTTTGACTCCGTTTAGTTTGTAAACAGACCTTGTTAAGCCTTCTGCACCGCAAATCGACTGTTTATCTCGAAAACGGAGCTGTTTTATCGGCAGTATACGCTTGGCGAAGCCTCATTACTCAAATCTAAATCAAATACCAGCATTATTTTGGAATTAATGAGTTTAATAATGCAGGCCGACGGCTAGAAAGATTCCGAAGTGGACGGCTGTCGCTTCAAGAGGCACCGCCATCTTGCCCTGCGTACCCCCCCCCTAAAACCTCCTTTGGTAGGGGGGTTTTGCGTAGTACCTTTAGGATGCAAGTTAAGAGCCGAGCCCAAAACTCCCAAAAAGGCTCGAACCCGTTTGCTGTGCACGCTGTCTCAGGCGTCTGGCTGTGAAAGCGATTTCGGGGTTCTGACTTCATGCCGCGGCTGGTGACATTTTGCCGTTGTTTCATAAATTTTGCACATAAATTTAGGTGAGCTTTTGTGAATATCATACAGTTCAGAGAAATACTGCATGGCTTCTATTATGGGGCTGCGGTGGCTGTCGGACGTAACCTAAACGAACCAGTCAATGTTGCATCTATTCTGGGGTGTATACTGTTTGTCTCTGCGCTACCGCTTATGACCTGATTAGCGCACCGTTTACCAACCTCACCTTGTTTTTCACTTACAGGTACTGCGTTGTGCGGCCTGTTCGTTGCCTCCAATGTGTTGCTGGCTCAGCATTTTGAGAAGCGACGGGCCACGGCGAGCAGCCTGGTATATGCAGTGTTCGGTCTCAACGCTATCCTTATTGCACCCTTAATTGAGTTCTTCCGAACAACATACGGGGTCCGTGGGGCGTTCCTTATTTATGGGGCGATCCTTCTGAACATGATTCCACCTGTTATAGTTCTTAAAAGCCCACCATGGCTGATGAGGTCAAGGACTGCTATAAAATGGACACCACCTGAAGATAACGAAATGATTGTACCAACTGCTCTTAGTCAATCGGTCGAAGAAGACCACATCTTGGCCGAAGAATCAGGAAGTCACTTCTCTTACCTAGATCTCGATTCAGACTGCGAGAAGTCAGCAGAATCGGTGGCTAAAGATCAGAAACTATTGTCAGTAACCTCTGTTGTCCAGAATCAAATGTCTCCGAAGCGGAATGATAGTATGAAATCTCTGCCAAAATTTAGAATTCCCACAGTGACAAGGCAATTCTTTACGCTGTCCTTTTTAATCCACGCTCTGTCTTCGGCAGCAGTGCTTTTGAGCGCGACCACCTTCACTATAATTTCGGCGGATCTCGCTAAGGACCGAGGTATGAATCCTTCAGATGCGGTGTACGTGCTACAAGCATACTCGGCAGCGGATATCGCCTTCAAGGCCGTAACTGGCGTCGCCATTGATTCGGGCGCGTTATCCCATGAATCAGTCATGATAGTTGGATACGTGGTGCAGCTCCTCGCATACCAGTGGCTAGCCTGGGTTAATACATTCCCGCACTTAATGGCTGCTTCAATCCTCATGGGTGCCACGTACGGCTCAAGGTGGTGTCTACAGGCACCTATCTTGGTGAAGGACTTCGGAATCACCACGTTGCCAGTGATCATGGGTGGCGTGCTCTTCAGCGGTGGCATAGCTATTCTTCTTCGACCACTAATAATTGGTAAGTCGCATTAAAACACACGCCCATTGGTGTTTACATGTTCCTTTTCTTGTAGCGCAAAGCAACAGCTACAGCAGAATCGAAGTGTATACTGTAAGTTTTAGCGTCCTTGAATTATACAGTTGTCTATAAATAACGCCGCGGGCTCACGCGCTTGACTTGCGTGAGCCCGCTCGCTAGTCCGTCCGTTCGTCCGTACGTTCATCTGTCCGTCCGTGCGTGCGTCCGTCCATCTGTCCGTCCGACCGTCCGCCTGTACATCTGTCCTTTCGTCCGTCCGTCCGTAGCTAACGCTACGTATATCCTGGCATAGCCGAGCTAAGCCACTGATAATTTTTGGCAAGGAGTTTCAATCACCATCGTGGCTCTGTGGTAGAATACTCACCTTGCACGCCACGGGCCCGGGTTAAAATCCCCCTCCAATCTGCATACTTTTTTCTCCTTTTTAAGAGTGAAGCTGTTTAACGAATCGTTCCTTGTCCAACGAACCAAAAAACTATCATCATCATAAACGTGATACGTGAGTAATCCACCGGTAATTCCACTACCCACCATTGGTCCACTAAATATGAAGGCAACAGTTAGCCCAACAAATGACTGCGAAGCGGCGACGGCGAGCCGAAGACCCCAAGTACGTACAACGAGATTATACTAGATAACGAAAAAAAAATCACCACCATATCCACATAGTGAATGATGTTAGAGGACCTTTCTCGGAGACGATCGGGTAACCCGCGAATCCCCCCGTACACGTCTCCTACCATCATATATAGACGTGAAAACGTTGTTGTATATACATTACATGCGGCGCTCGGGCGGAGAGCCCGAGCTGCTGCTGCGTTGCGAGCCCGCCGCGCTGCTGTCTTGGCTTCTGCGGTGTTCATGCGGCCGAGTGAACAAACAGTGTTCACTGTGTGAGCTCTCGGCGAAGGGAAAGGAAGCGCACGTGGCGAGAGTGGTGTGCGTCGCCTTGAGCGGCGCCGTCATCTAGTGAGCATTCTTGAAATCACCGGAAAGCCGGCGCCTTGAGCGGCGGCGCACCATCTAGTGAGCATTGTTGGAATCACCGGAGAAGTGTACACGCCACCGCCGCCGCCGCCGGACAAGGCGCAAGAATAGGAGCAAGCTCCTAAAAGGTAACGGCGGCTGCGAGAAGACCCGGAGGCGATGGCAGGTGTACGCCAACGACCCTGTACCCGTTGATCAGTGAGAAGTGCAAATGCTTGGTTTCAGCGCCAGGTTCTGTCTCTGGAATTTGGACATCCGTGTCGTGTCTGTGACTATCTGTGCTTTAACTCGAACCTCTCTGCGCTGAGAATCAACGTAGAAACAACCTAGCATCACCTAGCTAAAGCCTAGAAATGACCTTAACTAGAAACATGCTGCATCACCCAGCTAAGCCTAGAAACAACCTAGAAGCAACCAAATTAGTCTTCAGAAGCCTCCAATTTCACTGCTTCAAGCCTTGCGCCACTTACGGCAAGCTTCGCAATTTTTTTTTCTCATTTTGCAAGCAAGGTAGCGGCTAGAGGTAACAGCCACGCCGGCAGTGGCGGACAAGTGCAGCTATAAAGATGGCTGTTGCGGCGATTTCCCAACCGCTGTAACAGTATATGACGATGCAGCGCACAATGGAACGGAAAATGAGAGGGGCAGCATTAAGAGTTCTGGAGACCGAAGAATAGGTCAGAGAACAAATAGGTGTAGCGGCTGTTCTTGTTGATATTAACCTAAAAAAGTCGACCTGTGCCTGCCCTGCATTCCATAGGACAGATAGTCGGTGGTCACTTCTGGTGACGGAGTGGATGCTAAGAGAAGGAAAAAAACATGGTTGATCCCTCTGTCATAGGAATCGGTATAACACAAAAGTAAAACGTGTCCTTACAGAAGTAGTTGAATGTTTACTGTACATTGATATAAAAAAGCTTACACAATGTCTATTGGTGTTTGACAGGTGTAGCACCGTTTAACGTGGATGCAGACACGTTGACGCTTGGTGGCACATCTGTATCCCGACGACTAACGTCTATGAGCAATGATTAAACAAACCCTTGTGGTCATATATGCTTGTGGTAGCTGTACGGTGAGAGCGGAATCAGAGAAAGCGGTGTGATAGCCAGAAGAGCGTCACTGATTGGTCGCCGAATTTGGGCTAAGGTAGCCTACTCACGGTATTTTTGTTGAACACCACTGCCTGACCAGAGGGAAACGCAACGCGCGTCGTGTCTTCCTCGTTGGCCGGCTGCGATTTTTCGCGGGACGAGTGTAAGTTGGGAACGCGGAGTTACGGCTACGCTAAGCACTCGCGCGTCTCAGAGCTACCTTTGGTAAGGATGGATGCTATGAGTGACGCCGACGTTGGGGGGTAAGGTCGCCACCTGGCAGTGTGTTAATGCGTCGACAAAATTGCACTTTTACTATTCGAAACGCGCCGGATGGGACGGACGCGTAGAAACGACGCTCTGAAGAAACTAATCGTGGCTTTCACAGTTATGATGCATTACTTCACTTTAGCAAGAGCACTGTGCAGGAGAGTGGTAGATATAAAAGGCGCGTTCGTAATACCTGCGGAGTATGAGACCGTGGCGCAGTGGATAGAGTGCCCGGCATCTCTCCTTGGGGACCATGAGGTCGAAGGTTCGACTCCGGGTGACGGAACTTTTTTCTTTGTATTCTGATCATGTGTATTTTTTCGACGTCATTTCCGTGACGGAAATACGTCACTGAAACCTTGGTGGACCCCGGCATAAAACACTTTCGTGTTAAAAAAAGTACGCAGTTTCCGCTGGGTCGCGCGCAGCCAAAGTACAGCAACGCTGGTCGTGATGTCCTATAATGTGTCGCGGTTTGTCAAACACGAGCGCTTAATTAGGCGCACGCCGCCGCTTTTACGCGACTACATGAAATCATGGCGCCAACAGTTCCCTCAAATAGTGCACTCAACTAAAACAAAACGGGTTTATTAACCCAAGGCGATGGATTGGCCTAGTTGGCACAAGTCGAACTGGATAAAAACAAGCGGGAAACACGAAGCGCATAGAAAGAAAACGACTGGCCAGGCTGGCACTTACAACTGTTCAAAAGCGTGCTTGAAAGGTAAACTTTTACCCTTGCAAGCTTAACGCAAGTTGCACCACAGTGCAGCGATGACGGGGTTGCGGGCCGTAAAGGGAAACTCCGCTACACCGATTGAGTTCGCTAGCCTGCGACCCGGCGGTGACTACACGAAGGGGGGAACCACCGAACGCGCGAACGAGAGGTCGCCTGCAATCGCAGCTCGTGCCGTCCTCGCTGCAGGCGTTCGAGCATCTCAACTCGGCAAGCAAGCGCCAGATAGCACAGGGCCTGCACACGCCCTAGCGGTGGATCGAGGCGCCAAAGCGGAGGGCGCTCTCGATTCCCACAATATGTATGTATGTATGTATGTATGTATGTATGTATGTATGTATGTATGACTGAATGTATGCACGTATATATGTATGCATGCATACATGCATGTATGTATGTATGTATGTATGTATGTATGTATGTATGTATGTATGTATGTATGTATATATGTATGTATTTATGTGTGTATGCATTAGATGCGAAGCATCTCTTTGACTCACGTGTGTAACGCCGTACGTTACCTGCGTCCGTAGGTATACGCCGCAACGCGTTCCCCTCGCCTTAGGTGTTGGAGCGTTGCCAAGTAGGTCACGCCACAGCTGCGCGTTGACGTCACGCTCCCCTCGCACGCTTTCCTCGCAGGTGCGCGCTGACGTCACTCTCTCCCTCACCCGCAGCATGCTCGCGGCAGCGCCCTGCTCCGCCCGCTCGCAACACATCTGAACGTGTCACTTCTCTCTCGCTTCACCCTCTCCACCGCCCGCAACGCTCGACCGCACGTCGAGTGGAAACACTCTTTCAGCTCGTTTATCTGCGATAACGCCCGTTTCAACCGGGTCAGCGCCGTGCGCACCGCTGCTGCTTCGCATCCCATCAGGGTTCCCTTCGGGGAGATGGTCCAAGTTTTTCCTTTGTATGAATGTATGCACGTATATATGCATACATGCATGCATGCATGCATGCATGTATGTACGTATATATGTATACATGCATGCATGCATGCATGTATATATGTATGTATGTATGTATGTATGTATGTATGTATGTATGTATGTATGTATGTATGTATGTATGTATGTATGTATGTATGTATGGAGGTATATATGTATACATGCATACATGCATGCCTGCATGTATGTGTGTATGTATGTATGTATGTATGCACGTATATATGTATACATGCATACATGCATGGATGCATGTATGTATGTATGTATGTATGTATGTATGTATGTATGTATGTATGTATGTATGTATGTATGTATGTATGTACGTACGTACAGTCGCCCAAATCATTAGCTATCCTTCGCGAGCGGCGATCTTTTCTGTGTATCTTCGCCGTATGACTGAATTAAGTTACAAAAATTGTGAGGGTAAGTGCATGCCCACATACCACATGCCCACGAAACAATTTTTCGGCACTTCGTTCCATCACGGGGCGCTGACACACAGAAAAGTCGCCACTGCGCGGGATAGCTAAAGATTTGGGCGACTGTACGTACGTACGTATGTATGCGTGTATGTATGCGAGGCGCGTGGTTGCTAGGCAACGGATCAGTGACGTTTTTTCGAGATAAACTCAGGTGTATTGCGGCTAGCTTAAACAGCTTCGCCGTTAAAAAATAGCGACGCTTGAACGAAGTCGCGCAAGGCTTGAAATAGTGAAGCTTGACAATTCTTAAGTCTAATCTGGTGGCTTTTAGTTAGTTGCGAGGCTTCAGCTAGGTGATGCTAGGCCGTTTCTAGGTTCAGCTCTTTATTTCAGACAAGAATGCCTTGGATACAGGGCAAAAAGCAGATGTGCTCTGCCCGACGTGACCCTAGCACACGAATGCGCACACTCAGAGTATGGACAAACAGAAATAACATTATAAATATAATAATACATACAAAACGCAGTTTCATACAACGTGAGCAAAATGCATGGTTTTACAGTCATAATGAAAAAGTCATGAAACTGCAAATAACGAAACCTAAGAAACATATAACTACTGCATACACAACTTATTAATCTTGAGAACAGGACAGGGGGTAGGTTGTGACTTTTCTTCTTTTCTGAAGTGCTCAGGAACAATTATTCCTGTATAATTTCTAAGGCCTGTTATGTCTGTTGAGAATACTGGGACTTAAGTATGTTAACATTTGGAGTCATATAGGCGGTTCGCACAAGTGGGATTCTGTAATTCGAAAGACGGAGACCAGTTTTGAAACCATAGGGTACGTCGTCGTTCCCGTAGGGCTTCCATCCCTTCGGAGTGTTTTTTGCAGCCGCCGTCGCCTTTCGCGTTCCCTATTATTCCTTTGTTGTAAGTACCGCTGAGCGACCCCGAACAGATACTTGAGCGAAGCTGCAATGTGCGATCACGGTGTTTATCACTGGGTTAATTCCAGCGGTTCATTAAAGTTTTTCTCCGTTACAGCTTACGTCTGTCTAGAAATCTTAATTGCTGTTTGCCGCCCGTGTGTTCTTTCTTCATATTTAGAGGACCAGAGGTGTTTAATGGGATTTTCCCAATATCAGTGCCACATACCCGTTCATGATGATCACAATTTTTGTACGCATTTGCACGCACCAATGTTTTCACGGCCGCTTTAAACAGCTTCACTCTTAAAACTGAGGAGCCATTCCACTTTGTGAAGTAGGATCACCAGTCAAGCTGTCTATCACAAGTCAGAGGTGATTTGGCGGAGGCCAGTTTGGAATCATAGGACGGCTTGTGAACGTGCGCATCAACGTTCAGAGCCATGGGTGCAGTCTTCCGTAACACATCGACGACTACACTGCCAGTGAGTGCGCTTCATTGCAGCGCAAATTGTGCAAAAGCCAACTCAGTAAAACCATGTCTATGCTCGTCCCCCCAAGGGTGGCTGCACTTCTAAACACAAATACAGTCTTGAGTAAACATTTTCCAACGGGCAATATCAGCGGTGTGTGTGTGAGTGAGTGTGTGTGTGTGTGTGTGTGTGTGTGTGTGTGTGTGTGTGTGTGTGTGTGTGTGTGTGTGTGTGTGTGTGTGTGTGTGTGTGTGTGTGTGTGTGTGTGTGTGTGTGTGTGTGTGTGTGTGTGTGTGTGTGTGTGTGTGTGTGTGGGTGGGTGGGTGGGCGGGCGGGCGGGCGTGCGCGCACGCGTGTTCTACTCTGTCCGGGTTCAGTCGCGCTGTTCGAACATACCATGATAAACCAACTAGTCCGCCAAGGCACTTGGGGCAATATAAGCTGTCCATTATCGAAATATGAGAGCCCTAGGACGTTCACATGCTTCATATATACGCACATTTTGAAAGCGTGACTACGCAGCCTAATAGTGAAAATTATTGCCTTCGGAGTTTGTGTGCCCAATTTCAAACGCAAGCAACAGTCTTCGCTGCTGTACTGCACTTGTTTCATTCACCACTATATAGAGGGCGCAACTTCTTCCACTTCATTGCGTCAAACTGCTTTAGTGGAGGGCCTAGGGAGTTTTCTGCGTACGGATATACGACTGCCCCAGTTCTCAGGCATAAAATGAAATCGGCTCGCGTGGAAACAGGACTATTCAAGATAATGGAGAATGGTCATCGTCCTGTAGTGCACGTAAAACTGGGCTATGAACGAGGACGACATTTCTAATGAACAAAATTTCACTTTTGTTCTGTTTGGACTTTTGTAGGACTGTTGTGTGGTACGCAGTTGCATCATCTTTTCTGTCGTCCACGTGTGTCATCTTACGTATTGTGCACTAATTTCATTTCTGCACCATATGAATCACAGTATTGCTATTGTAGTGCAATGTAAAGCCATCATTTATTTGAACTCATCCGATATGGTACATACACAACGAAAACCAATGAGAGCTAAGCTCTCCTTTTAGGAATTAGTAACCTACCATTGTTAAGTGGTGCTTCCTCGGACAACCATAATTCAGCGAAACGTCTAACCCACCCCGCTCCCTCGCATTTTTCTTTTTTTTTTTCTATTCACGGAATACCTCTTTTTTTTTTTTTGGCTGGCACAATTCCACTATTCGTCACTTTGACCTCTCCCCCCAACCGCACCCCCTCTTCGGCAGTTGCCCTTTCCACCTGCTTTGTTTGGATTGGAGGAAAGGGTACCCAACTTGTATACGATAGCGCTAAGGAAATCAGTTCCAGCCTTGAAGTAGACAAGTACACTTGTCGAAACGTCAGCTCGAGCACACAACCCCTGTTCGCGGATTTTTTCAACGAAAGATGAGTTCTCTTTTTGCACACTCCTGTACTCACGACATACATCAACATTTGCAGCGGTCAATCTTACCCCCCCTCTGTAATAGCCAGAGATCCAAAAGGATGCGAAATGAAGGTATCGAGAAAGTAACCATGCTTATACATTACGGTTTTGGAAATATTCGTGTTTACGATATGACTAGAAGGCCTTCTCAGAATAAAACTTGCAACAAAATCATAATGTTGTGATTAAAGCTATTGTTAACGGAGGATGCATTTTGCTCTTTCGGCTTGTCCTGTTTAATTGTTGGTGCTGTTATAACACAAGACAATAACAGCGCCAGAAAATAAACTAGGGCAAAGCGAGGGGACACAGAAAAGCTAGTACACTCTAGAGAAGCGCCGACTTTCAACTATTTGGAAGTACTGCGTGTTTTTTTGGGGCTGGCCGGTCATTTTAGGGCATTTATCCAAGATTATGCTCTTAAGACGAGATGCTTGACAAGACTGATGCAAAAAGATGTACCATTCTGTTGGACAGATGACTGTGAAACGGCCTACAAAGAACTGGTACGAGTTATATCGTCGGATCTAGTCCTTACACTACCAGACTTTGATCTACCATTTGAGCTCAACACGGATGCGTCACATTACGGCACGGGAGCAATACTTTACCAGCGAGATGAAAGCTAGCCAAGCAATCGTCAACTCCGCGTAATTGGTTACCACAGTTACACTTTTAACAAAGCGGAAGTCAACTATACAGCAACGGAGAAAGAAGCACTCGCCGTTCTAAAGGCTGTTCGATACTTCCGCTCATACCTGGAAAGTAGAAAATTCAAGTTCTATACTGACCACGAGGCACTTACCCATCTTTTGAAAATGGCAGAGCCAAAAGGAAAAGTCGCACGGTGGGTAAGCGAGCTACAACAGTTCGACTTTGAAGTGAACCATCGCCCAGGAGCTTCAATGAAAGACGCCGATGCGATGTCCAGATTGGGGATCGTACTTGTTGACGTACAATGGAAAACAATAAGCGCAGCCAAACTACAGCTCACACAAACCGGAAGAATAGCAGTGCCTCCTACGCTAATTCCGAAAATTTTGGATCAATATCACACAAGTTGTCATTCGGGTGGTCACGATGGTTTCTGGCGGACGTACATGAAGCTGACCAAACGGTTCACATGGCCCGGCATGAAAGAGGACACAAAAATATATGTGCAATCGTGTCATGAATGCCAGATCAACAAGGTAAAGTTTAGACAACCAACCCAACAGATGGTATTACCAAAGCACTCTACTACACCGTTTGAGGTTATTCACATGGACTTCGCTGAACTTCGGAAAAAAATCTGAGAGTGTGAAAAAAACTCGAGCCTTCTCGTTGTGCGCCGATGAGTGCACAAGGATGGTGGCAGCAAAAGCTGGAAAGGAGGACGCCAACAGTGTGATCTCCTTTCTAAACCGCAAGATGTTTGACAATGTGAAGGTATTGGTGACAGACAATGGACCAGCCTTCCGTAGTCACCAACTCAATGAGTGGGCAAAGCAGCGAGGAGTGGCGCTCAAGTTTACTGCGCCGTATCATGCAGCAGCTAATGGGCTAGCAGAGCGAGCTATTCGCGACATCAAGCAGTATTTAAGTATGTATCCGGACTTCCCAGGTGGATGGAAGTGCTGTCTGGAAGCTGCAGTAGCTCATCATAACCGGTCCTATACAACGGTTCTAGGATGCACACCGCTGTTTGCTGCCACGGGAACACCAATATATTTGCCAGCTGATAAGACCTTAGGAGTTGAGGCGAAGATCCACCTGACAGAGGAGCGAAGAACTGAAGAAGGCGAAGCGAAGTACCGAGAGCGGATGAAAAGGAACTTCAACAAAAAACAGAATACAACGGACTCAGCAATAGAGGCGGGAGACTTCGTGCTGGTGAGGAAAGGACTGCCGAATTCTGGCGCGAATCACAAAGGGCCATTCCCTGTTGTCAAGACAGCAAGCCAACAGGGACACTAAAGACTGTCTGGTATATAGGCCCCAATGGCACCGTCGAGTCAGCGTCTATAGCTAACGTTTTCAAATATCATCCCAGGAGGGATGAAAACAACGGTGGGGGGGAGTGAAGCAAGCTGAAGGAGTTGAGGAAGAAGACGACAGAATTCATGCCAAGGGGACAGGGGGGAACGAGAGGAGAATAAAGAAGAAGTTAGGAATGGCGACCTGAAAAGTACGGTCTGTTTATTATCTGCGGTCTCGTTACAAGGACTTCTCTGTGTCACGAGTAACAGCCATGTGACCAGAATATGACGCCGACGAAGCCCTCAAACAGTCGAATCGGCACGAGCACGTGCTCGGAACATTCCAGAGAACTCGAGGCACGCGAACCGAGCCGAAAAAAAGACGAAGAGGAGTTAGCTGGATTTATCTACATGGACTCGGCAGGGGGAAGTTTGGATCACCAGCAGGTGCTCTGGCGACGGGAGCGACGGGCGTTCGAGTCTGCTACCGGTGACGCAGACGTCCCGAGGTGTGGCCCGCGTATACTTGACGGCATTCAAGCAAGGCTCATCGGAGATGCAGCGACCGCGCCCGGCAGGTACGGACGTTGCCGGAGCAAGCCCCCCTTCTGCAGCAGGCAACCGAATGCAATCCCCGGAGTACCATGTCATCCTTGGAACATCACGCCGGGTCAACAAGCCAACGACGATGGTAGGCCTAAAGGGCCTAACGGTCAGGCCAGTGTCGACTAGCGCATCGGGCTACGGAGTGGACCCGAAGATTGGCCAAGAGAAATAGCCAAACGAGATGGACACCAGGCAAGACCTTGGCTAGCACCAAGTCATCGGAAATTCAACGTAAGACCGGTCCGACGTATTAGCTGGTATAAGACTGGAGCAGACCAGGGTTAGGACGATTTAGTCATTTGGTGCGTGGGTTGATAGTTCTGAGTTTGTTGGCAGTGATTGTATTTTGTATATTTTGTATGTTTTGAGAGGGCCGTGTTGCCTTTTCGTTTAATAATTTTTTGCTGCGCTACACTCCGAGTCTTTGCCTGAGTCCATCGCGCGGGTCCACCCGAATCCGTGACAGTCTGCGTATCCTTGCCTCGTTCTTCGTTTAATTTTTTCACGCCGCTAATACGTTGTGAAGTGGAGTAACAACTCGCAGAAACCTTCACACGGTTATAAGGAAATTATTTTTAAACCGGGCCTTCAGTGGGAGACTGACAACTGGTGCGTCAGCGTTTTCATTAACTTCAGCGCATTCACTTGAGCTGGCTTGCACGTCATGTCAAAGAGCGCAATACCAGAAGAAAGAGAATAAGCAGTGAACAGAGAATAAGCAGTCAACAAAG
>JALIZH010012603.1:0-45634 GCA_030522465.1 Rhipicephalus appendiculatus | reverse complement strand
ATGGAGCTGTAATCGTTGAAAAGCAATGTGAAGTAGTGCGGGTATTTTTCCACAACTTTGTATCGTCTGGCGGGATAGTAAACCGCAGCTTCTATATTTTTTTCCCACGATTGAGGTGTCTCATTATATTGATTGCAAAACAATTATCTATAGCAGTGGATAGTTCTACGTGGAGTGCAGCTTCATTGATAAATTAATTTGGGAAGCAGAACCCACGGCACTTCCGAACAATCCCGTCTACAATTTCCTCTATACTCCGCAAAATTTCCATACAAAAGTAATCTGAAAAGGAATTTTGTCCTGGGGCTGACATTGAGTATACCTGACTATTTGAGGTATGTGTTCTCAATGCAGTGCCATATTAACCAAGCCCAGGTTACATGAAATCACTTTTTGAAGTATAGTTACAACAATAAACCATAAGCTTGCTGGAGGGTCATTAGGCGAAGTTTCGATATTCATGTCACACCCAAGCGGATATAGCATTGTCTTGAAATTTTGCATTGGAAAAGGGTTAGGCTATCCTCCAGCAACTTTAGTGTGAATGTGGATCCCTTGTGCCACTCAACACAAGAGATGATGTCTCGGAAACAAAACAGCGCAAAAAAAAAGCGGAGCTCAAGAAAAGGAGGACACAAACAACGTGTGCTCCGTCTTTTTTTGTGCTATTTTGCTTCTGAGTTGTGGTACCAACACGCTCAAGCATCCACTTTCGCTAAGAGATCACAGTGGCAAAGAAAATATTGGGGGGGGGGGGTCGTGTTGAGAAGTAGTCATTTGCTATAATTTAATGCTTATGGACTTTTACATATACATAAAAAAAACAATTCACATTGTGATCCCGTTGGTTTCAGACCAGATTAGGGCTCGCTTAGGTTTGCCCAATCCAGAAAGAGCTTTTGAATATGAAATACTCACAAAAATAGACAGTCTGTACCTACAAAAATGTGTGCCATTTGGTCTCGCCTACTTAAGATCTGGTCGATTCCGTTCTTCAGTTTTCTGTAGATGCGGCGAGCCACTAGACAACTAAACTTTTTAATTTAAACACACGAAAGGCCAAGCATAAAATACAAATAATTCAGTCACTAGAAACTGCCGCAGCAATATCTGCAATGTTCAGCCTGCTTTCTTATAGGAAAAAGCAAAAATGGCATCTGTTCCAACCGTTACATTTCACTTCAATGTGCATTCGCATCATATTGTCATTTCTTTTGTTTCAATTGACAGGGCCGATTTTGCCGGTATGGTGAGCGTTGCATCGAGACGCCGTTTCCGTGTAGAAGGCCACCATGCTTGAGGAGGTCTCGATGTGAGTGATCTCAAGATGTCTGTTGTGGAATTATTTTGAGCGTGTTACAAGCATAGGTCGGCGAACTCACTCATGAGTCGACTCACTCGACTCACTCAGACTCAGATCAAGTCATGAGTCTGAGTCTGAGTGAGTCCAGGTGAGTAATATTCTGGTGAGTGTGAGTCCGAGTGAGTCCGGCTCAGAAAAATTTTAATGAGTCAGTGTCCGAGTGAGCCCAAAGCGCAATATATATTTCTTGAGTGAGTCTGAATGAGTTCCACTTTTTTTGCCCACCATCATCTTCTGCATTACTATAAGCATTACCTGAATTCACGTTTATACTCACGTGTACTCACACGTATTCCAAAAGCAGTATCGTTCATACACCATTTCAATATTTTTTTTATCAGAGGCGGGAATTACGTAGGGGGGTGCCTTGACCTCCCCCCCCCGCCAGCTCTTCCAGGGAGGTTCTTGATAAATATATCTTATGTTGTGATCTCTTTCAGTAAAAAAGACCTTACTGGTTTGCGAGTACTCATAACTCGTATTCGAACGTACTATATCAAAAGGCGCCAAGAAGAGCACCGATTACGTGAAATATTTGTGTTAAAGCGCATTGACACCATGGTCGAAGAAGCTAATTCTAGGCTAACGGACTCATGAGTCGACTCACTCGGGCTCACTCAGACTCAGATCGAATTGTGAGTCTGAGTCTGAGTGAGTCCGGGTGAGTAATGTTTTGGTGAGTTTGAGTCTGAGAGAGCCCGGTTGAAGAAAATTTTCTTGAGTGTGAGCCCGAGTGAGTCCGGCTCAGGAAAATTTTGGTGAGTCTGAGTCCGAGTGAGTCCCAAGCGCAAAATATATTTCATGAGTGAGTCTGAGTGAGCTCCACAAGTTTTGCTGACCTATGGTTACAAGTTTGCTATTTCCGTACCGTGAACAGGCAAGCATAGAAAGTCGATATGAGCCATTCGACATAGATCAGCTTTAGATAGAAATTTATAAATATATAATGCATCGACCTTTGCCCTAGAGTTTAGTTGACCGCTTCCTCTGTGACAGTAAAGGGAAAATTTGGGTACATTGCGGCACGGTAGTTATCATGTGAAGACCGATGGGGCGAAAATTAACAGATCACGTATTGCAGTAATGCCGTTTGAAACTTGCATCGGTGACCAACGACAGCAGGAGTAATTTTCGAACTCCTGATTTTAAGGAAAACTATCCACAAACTCCCAAAAGTTTTTTTCCTTCGCTCCCAAATTTGCAAAAAATATTATCACGTAAAGCGTTTCCTCCAATATTTTTACCAAGATTGTCATCACCAGTTATATGATCGGTGTAGTGCGAAAAATTGCAAGTATAATTAGGACAGCAGGCCACAAAAATAAGCTACCGGTGTCTTCATTTACATTTAGTGTACATCGCTTGATCACCGGTCATTATGTGCGTACTACGAATCATGCCTTTATAGTGCTCATGCATGTTGCTCACATATTTTGCGATATAGCATATTATCCTAGTGAATGTGAAGAAGTCAATCATTGGAAATTTGTCTTGCATTGTGTGCTTTTTGCACGTTGATAACATATTCATTCGTTCTAATATTGGATTTTTTAATTATACTTACAGGTATTTGAACTCAGAGTCGTGTCACTCCTGTGGTGAACACCGTCATGTCAAGCAGCCACCAGAAAGAAGACGGGGCAAAGAAACTTGATGGTGCAATAGCTCTAGCATCCCAGCACGTTCTATGAAAATGAAGCTGAAACAAACAAAACCAGCAGGTAACACAAATGTAAAGTCAGTGGCATCACAGTTTACCACAAACCGAGAATAAATCTAAGGAGTAAAGAAACGTAGAATTGAGTAGTTTCTCGGAAAGTGAAGGCTATTCGGTCACGAAATTTATCCTAAAGCTTGTAAGGGACTTACAAAGGCAGAGAAAGGCAGAGAGCATGGCAGAAATCTTTATCCTTGTACCTGCAGCAGCACCTAGACAAATTGATAGTGGATGATCCCTACAAAGTAAAGAATTCGGAGCAGGTGGTGTGCTTTCTTGCAGAAAATGAAACTAAACAGCTCAATGCCTTTTCAGTCGACATAAAGGACCTATACTATTCCATTCCTCAGGATGCGCTTCTTACTAGCGTAGCGGAATGCATTGACACATACGGGACGGTGGCATTCCAAAATGCCTCCGGCATAGCCGTAGGATCGTTCTTGGAGCTGCTAAGAACCTACCTTGGTTCCACTTATGTAGAATGGAAAGGATATATGTTTTTACAAAGATGGTGTATGCATAGGTTCATGCATTGCTCCGATATTGAGTGATATCTTTTTAGCCAAATTAGACAGACTGTTACAGCAGCGCCTGACAACCACGCAAGTGTTAAGCGTTTTTAGATTTGTCGATGATTTTTTAATTGTTTTAGAATGTGACGAGGAGGACTTGCGAAAGCAATCTTCTGATATAATTCTACTTTTTCGTCAGTGCCTAGCCCCTTTAGATGTGACCCACGAGCTTCCGGTTGACAGTTTCTTACGTTTCCTCGATTTAGGGCTTCATTTTTCATCTAATCACGTCTGCTGGGAATACCAGCCTAGAGCAAAAAAACCGGTCTTAATGTATCATTCTTCGCATTCCAAGCTCGTCAAGCGCAGCATCATATATTCATCCATTGACAATGCCCTAAAAAATCATGCCTGCACCGGCTGCGCAGTAGTTTCGACAACCAGGTTCGTCGTCTAACAGACGCGGGGTGCCCGCGAGCGATTCTGTCTAGTGTTGCGGAGAAATTGCTCAAGACGAAGAACCAAGGCACTAACGCCAGCCGTACAAGAGCCCAAGAAGATAGCACAAAGAATGTCTCCGCCATTCCTTACATACATTTCGTCTCCCATAACTTGAAAAAAGTGGCCGAAAAGGCGGGAGTGAAGGTGGTCTTCACCGCACCCGATAAGCTTGCGAAAATGTGTCGGGTGGTTAATGAAGAAAGTAAAAAACCTGTCTGCACTAAGAAGTACCGCGACAGGTTTGTACAGTGTACAGAAAATGTGGTCTACGCGATCCCTTTGTCTTGCGGCGCGTCATACATAGGGCAAACCGGAAGATGCCTAAACGATAGGTTAAAAGAACACAAATACAATACAACGAAAGTGATATCAGGACATCTAGGTATTCATTGTCCGGACTGCGGCTGCGCACCTAGATTTGAGAACATTAGTGTCATGTCCAAATCAGCTGACAGACTAACAAGGGAGGTTATCGAGGCCCTGGAGATTAAGAAGCTCGGAGAATCCTGTGTCAGCATGCCGTCTGTCATGCTGTCGGATAAAGATGTCAGATTCCTTACAGGAACCGTTTTACACGCGCAGTAGGAGTGACCACGTGATGCACTGTCATATCTCTTTTCAATTTTCTTTCTTCTGTTTATTCATGTACAGCCAGTATTTATCCTGTGCATCAAGTGAATAAACTTTCAGTTCTTAGTGCGCCTTGTGTATGCGTCGTTCCTCTTCGTCTAGTCCTTCGTTTTCGCTGGCGCTGTTTCACCACAAGTATGAACCAACTAGCCCAAAAGTACATCCTCACAAGAGAAACGCACTCTCCTACGCCTTTACACCAAATCAGTGCTGTGCCCGGCAGTTTTAAACATTTTGATTCCTCTTGTACTGGAAAATGCCAGCGCTAATCGAAGAAGTCTTCGGACATCATCCACATCAAGTGGACATGCGAGCCAACCCCGAACCACGCCCCAAAACCAAACTTCCCACGGGATGACTGGGGGGCAGCCCTGCTCGGCTGTTCCAACCTTGAGAGCCAGAAGGCCCTGGTCGACCGAGCTCGAGTCGCGGCGGTCGCCAATAGGCTCTTGTAATGGGGAGCGCACCGAGTGTTTATGAGAGGTGGCCCTCTCCGGGCCATCTCGAACTTACTCTGTAATATAACAATAATAAACTTTATCAAGCGAAGAACGTACGAAAATACAGCAGTGCACCGAACCCTTAAATGTTTGTACGTGTTAGCAGTTCAGCTCCCTCAAGGAAATCTTGCTTACAAATTACAATGAAAACGAAGTGACATGGCTTGTCATGCCACTTAGTCATTTAACTAAGTGGCGTGACAAGCCCGAGACAGCGTACACAGGTGGCAAATTTTCATCACTTCGGTTGACAGTGTTCGCTGTGTACTTAATATAAATCGACGTTACCTAGCGATGCACCGTCATGAAGTCGAGAGTTGGACGTAAACCCATCTGGTCGGGAAAAGACATGAAGAAAATTAAAATAAACACCAACCGCGAATTAAAAAAAATGTGAACAAGGCTCCCATTTAGGAGCTGGAACTTCTTCCTTTTATGTTGCTTTTATTCGTGGTCGGTGTTTATTTTAATTGTCTTGATGCACAGTGATGATTCGTTTATTAACCGACCGGCTTGATGCCATTTAATTGCATCCGCTGAATAAAATGTTCAGCTAGCCTACTCGCAGACAAGTCGATTACTTGACGTCGTTTTGAAGCTACTTGATTCCCGTCCCGTACTTGACACGTTATTGCATTTACGTCTAACGGAACACTACGCGTGTGCCGACAAAGGGATGGCAGCTTTCCATGAAATGCCACCTTTACTCCATCGTTTACAAAGTTCTTTGCAAGCAGTGAACATGTTTCTTTTTTTTGATCGGCTTTCAATGTTCATAAGTAGAAGTAGGAGCGCAACGTTTGTAAACCTGCTTGAGGGGGAAGGAATGAAAATTCTCGACTCATTACACCAACATGCCGGAACAAGTGTAACGTTACTAAATAGATACTTCCGAGCCCGGCCGCGCGCGCCGTGTGTAGAATCTGAAGGAGTTCGGTGTAATTGGATGGGACAAATGATGAATGCCTGTGCAGGCTGCAGAAACAGCTTAAATGAGAATCTAAATGCTTTTGAATGAAGTACTCAGGGAAGATTCCTGTGTTACAAGCAACGAAATACTGTGACGTGGTTGTGATGGTCAAGAAAGCGAAACGCTGCCGGTAGAGCTGAAGCGATTTGATGGGCGAAATTCGGCACCCAAAAAGAAGCAACACTAGTGCAGCGAAAACGGGAAGCACAGACGTCGGCCGTCAGTAATCTGATCAGCGGTAAGATATGTCGGCATTTAGCCTATACATGCGGCCTCGAAGATAACAGCGTTATTGTTGGTGACCCCGTTAGTTCCAGAATAAACACCATTTCTCGAGTTGCGCACGCAGGCTCGTCTGAAGAGTTGAAAATAATAGGCAACGTTCCCAGACAGTCCGGCTCAACCTGCGCAAGGCAGTGGTTAGGTGTGTAAAGGGCCCGTTACATCAAAATAGAAATAAAAGCGCGTGCGGCAATACGCACAACGTCTTTCAGAGTGCCCGCATTAGGGTACGTACTCACTAGCGGCAAAAACGCGAGCGACACGCCGCGTGCGGCAAGCGCGCTCGCGGCAGGCGCGTGCGTTCCAGTCCCCATTTGCGTTTTACGCGGCGCGGCGACAATTCTTGAAGTCTTATACAACTCGAGACTCCATGTATCACTGCCTTGTAGCGTAAAACGCGAACGGAAACACGAACGCACGCGCCTGCCGCCAGCACGCTTGCCGCACGCGGCGTGTCGCTCGCGTTTTTGCCGCTAGTGAGTACCTACCCTTACCTGACATATTGCAACGGACGAATGGCCTACACACAACACCTCGCCGCTTTACACCGGTACTCTAAGAGTAGAAGCCTGCCTTTGTATGTCGCTATAGATGACCCGCTGTTTCGTGTATAGCCATATATGGCTGTAACGTATAAGGGTATACCCTTGCTGTAGGTCAACTGAAGGAAGATTTCCGCTCGGTGTGCGATACCTGTATTCAAGCAGATGCCCCACGCGCTTCAGGACGGCTCAACGGTTCCGCGCACGCGACGGTGAAACATCCGGCCAGCACGTGGAATAAATATCGCTCGCACTAGCGTCGTCGCTCGAAAGTTCCTCGAAGCCACGGGCTGTGGTAAACCATGAAGAAGTTGTGCATCGTCCTCGCCGTTGTTCTGCTCTCTACAGGTGAGTTTATGTACGTCCAGCCCACGGTAAAACAAAGAGGTTGCGTCTCCTTGTCCCGATGTTAGCTCTCAAAACACGTTAATATTTATTGCTTTCAAAGCCACGTAATACAATGCGATATAATATTTCGCACAGCGGTAGAACAAAAGTAGCCATCACGCAGGCCACACGTTAAGCTAATAGGCTGAACAGCGCGAACGTTGTCTTTTTTTAGCATCTTGCTACATGTGTAAATACATTATTGTTGTTACTGATACATTCACTTGTCAGCTGGCTGAGCTGGGTGTGATTCTGAACCTCAAGAATTCACGTTGTTGCTTTCGCAGGAGGCAATAACACACATAATGTTCAAAACGTTGGCTAATTCTACATTCTTAAGCGTCATTTTCTCTGAGAAACTTCAAGTGTCGCTACTCATGATTAAACGCGCCATGGTAGTGGTTTTAATGGAAATATTGCGAGATAAGAACGAACCCGAGGCCCTGGTCACCATTCCTGGTTTTGGTGAAATTTACTCTAGGTGCAGCTTTTAGACCAACAGGAATGATTTATACGTTTGTTTTCTGAAAAAAAATTATTTGCCTAAAAAATATAATTCTTGTCTTTAAAGCGCACTTCGCCGCGAATTTCGTAGTTTCTGAACTTTGAGCACACCTGGAAAAAAAAAAAAAAAAAACAAACCAGGAAACGGCATACTTCTTGGTCAGAATATTTATTCTCATCAAATAACAAGTAAAATTTAATCTTATCAGTATTTAATTCCCGTAGCTTTCGAAGGACTTTCGAAGAAAAAATACTGACCATGGTAAATGGCAAAATATACCTGTACTGCAGGAGTTTATTTTTGTAGACAAATTTAACTGCGGAAAATGAAACTGCGGATATTGACTTTCATATTTGAACTTTCTTTTAAAACAATTTTTGTTGTTATCGCTTGCAACGTTATAATTCGAAATTGCGCTGAAACGTATTCAGTTTACCAAAAACACCGTAGTTTGGAAATAGTTTTCTCAAAAGGTCACTTAATTTTTTTTAATCTCTCTCATTGAAGTCGAAGACTTTTCTACCATTCTGCGTAAAAAAATCATTATTTGAGTACTAACAAGTGATAATGCGTCAAATGGGACCAACTTAGCCTAGCGGCTGCGCCATTCCTTATGTGCTGTAAATCGCATACAAGTTAGTTAAAAGTGATTACACGGGACATAGCAAAAAAAGACGCAAGGTACAGGCAAAAGAGACTCTTATTGACAAATACCGGCGAACAATAATGTTGCTGCTACACACCTCTGACCGACTTGTGACGCAATATTAGCCTCGCATTCAACGTTACTATACGGTGGAATGATAGCAATTATTCATCTTTGCAGTGATGCTGGCAGATGCTCAGGGTATTCCTGGACGCCGAGTGGGTGGCAGATGTGGTGTAAGCATACCTGGATTTTTTTTACGATTTATAGAAAACTTGACGTGTGGACGCCGGCGAAGCGGGACTTAGGTTAGTAAAAGCTATAGTAACTGATCAGTCACAGTTCAGAAGTCCCTTTTAAGTACCATGTTCAGTGTTCTGGTATGGAGTTATTTCGCGAGACTCAATATGCAGCAAGCAACATCCCTTTTTACGACGGTGCAGATATAAAAATATGTTTGAATGACGGATAGGTTGTGTGGCAGATAACTCGAGCGTGACAAAATTAGCACTTAATAGTTATATGCAGTAGTGCTTACATCAAGTAACTGGACGTTAGGTGAGGTCAGCAGTTCTGCGACAGAAGGATGGCAGTTGATAAAATTATATTTGCACGCATCTAGAGATCGTTTGAAAGATGCATCGCAGGAACATCAGGGATGCATAAATGTTTTACCTGAACATATTTGAAGCAGCGCAACGACGACAAGGACGGAGAGGAAAGAAGCACAAACCACAGCGCTGACTCGCAACTGAATGTTTATTAAAATCTTACGAAGGAAAAGACTACAACACCCATCACACCCATGTGACCTCATAACAGCAACCCAGAACCCCCAAAAGAAACAGCATTGCACGTGTACTCTCTTAGACAAGGAATTTCAAGATATTGTACTATCTAGGAATGCGAACTCACTATCATGCAGAGCAATGGAAGGTACGCTAATGCACTGTTCACCCCTTTTCCTGATATTATACGCCTCAATAATTTCTCTTGTTGTCTGATCGCGATGTGATGACAGCACTTCAGCCTCATGAAACATAGGTGCGCAATGGCACTGCGCAACATGTTGCGACACATGTGAGTGCGGATTCCCTTGTAATGAACGCTTATGTTCCATTAGCCTAATGTTAATACATCTGCCCGTTTGGCCTATGTAAACTAGACCGCACGAAAACGGCAAGAGGTATACAACACCTTTTTTGCACTGCACAAAGGGAGTCACGAGTTTGACCCCGCAGTCTTTTTTGGCGACTCCTGACAAGCGCTTTTTCAGTTTCCGTTCAACGGTTCCACAGAGCCTGCTTAACCTATTAGGCGCCGAAAAAACAACGCTAACTTCAAAACGGCTTGCCACATTCTTCAGGTTATGAGACAGTTTGTGTATATATGGAACTACTGCTGGGAATTTCCTCTCCGTCCTTGTCGTCGTTGCGCTGCTTCAAATATGTTCAAGTACAGTCACCAACTAGTCCAGCTTTCAATCCTTCTACAATGTTTTACCCCTTCTTACACCCCCAACTCCCTCCCTCCGCCTGATCTCAGTTATCAAGTGCCAACTTGCTGCTGAATTGAGCCGATTTTCAAAGGGCACAACCTCCCCACTTGCTAGTGCGCAGAGATGACGACAACATGCACTTTATATCTCTTCCCCCTTCGTAGCGAGAGATTTGCCGGCTTCGTCAACGCTGCGTTGTGGTGACCAATCGATGCTCCGGAGCACGGTGCCCGCGGTTGTTCAGATGTGAGTTCAAACTGCGGACACCTACCTGTATAGGAAACTAGCATAGGAGGCCTTCTAGGTGCTAATCACAATATAGTAAAATTGTTAAACTATGTGGTTTTTGTTTTGTTAGAACAGGGCTGAGCTTTCTGGCTTTGTATACCTCATAGGACTACGTAGAGAGAGAGAGAGAGAGAGAGAGAGAGAAAAGTGAAGTGAAAGGCAGGGAGATTAACAAGAAGAAAATTTCTAGTTTGCTACCCTGCACTGGGAAGGGGTAAGGGGGAGAGAAAAGAAATTAGGGACATTATGTTTGGCGTGCTAAAGACAGCTCTTGTGCCGTCATCGCTGTTCTTGGTTTGCGCAGATTAGCGTGCGTGTATGCAGAATAGCGCTATGCACGACATTAATATTAATTGATCCTATTAACCAAACCTCTTATTCAACCTATAATAAGACCTATTAATCCAACGCCTACTTTGTTGACCTGCTCCACAGAAGCGCATAGGTAACGCTACCATGTTATGGTGCGCTTGCTTTCTCGATCCTAATTTCTTGAGCGAGAAATTTCCTACATGGCAGGTTACCTGGCAATAAAATTATCTGGTATTTTGAGTCTTTATGCATGCAAAGCCTAGAAGCGCTATTTGAAATATATTCCGGGATCTTCAGCGTCGCATGGTTGTGTTCAGCGTTAGGTGGTGTTAAACGTGTAAGTTTGACAGGCACGAGAGAAGACACAGGAGAGATGCTCATTTATCCTTTGTCTTCTCTCATCCGTGTCAAGATGTTCTACATCCCACGCACTAAATATCTACTGACAACTAGCCGAACAACACGAACGATTAAAGCAATATTGAACATTGCAATCAGAGGAAAAGGAATACCTACAATACTGACACTGATTTTATGTATTCTTTCTAAAATCTACATTCAGGTGTCTGAAGAAGCAACTGTCAAGTACAGTGACCTACTCGGCCGAATCCCGGTAGCGTGAGTTTCCAGCTGGAGGAATGAGAACGAGATGTCCCACAAGTCTTTCTAGTGCAATGTAAAGCACAATCGAGTCCTCGTTCTTTATGTCTGTACTTAAAAGTGGGCCACCACATATTCAGCGAGACGGCCATTACGAAAACAGACTAACGTCCAAAGATAATGCACCACTTCAGTAACCGCAATGACCCATAAATAAAGCATTCACATCTGGTTGATCTTGCTCATGTTTTCCCTGTTACTTGCGTCAGTGGCTTGATATGCCATGTTACTTTTTGCTACACAACGTTAAGAGCTGCAGAAATTGCTGCATGCGCACCTTATGGTATCTGATGTGCATAACACCTTCTGTACGACGATGGCTCATACGAGAGACAAATGCACAGTTGAGCAACGTGATGCATATTGTACTCTGCTACTTCAATATGGTTGAGATAAGCAGCTTGTAATGCTGAAATTAAAAGTAACGCTGTTCGTATTCGCCAAGCGAGACCCAGGCATGCAAATGACTTCTTTTAGCTTTGACAGAGTTGGTAAATTCATATCACCTTTGAACAAAACCAAGCGAGGCACAAATGCTTATCGTTTTCTATAGTTGATTCAACTTACTGTACCATCTTTACCACAAACACAGAGGAAAGGCAGAGACCCCTCCATCACTCACACTCTCTCAACAAACTCAGAAGCTCCTCTATATCATTTATAAACACCCACACGCAAATAAAAAAAAAACATTTTGTCGCCATGGGAAAGGGCGAAAAAGAGCATCGAATAATGTGCAACAAAAACATCAAAAGTGTCTTCATGTATGGCAGTATTTCTGAAGAAGCTACTGGCCACTACAAGGGCGTCGACTACATTGTGCTCGTAAGACGACTGGCAACGCTTCAAAGATTTATTCTCTGAGGACGCATGCTAACTGCCTTAAGGCCTTTGACTAGTGAAACAAATAAATGACGGTTGCAGTGATCAGCTGTGCTGTTAAATTCTTCGGTTTCGTAATCAAAGCAGAGGGGAAGATTGTGTGAGCTTCCGAGGTGAAGGGTCGTCAACGTCAAAATCGGATTGTTTCTTGATAATGACGCGTGACATGTGCGCTTGGTCGGTTGCACTGTTAGTATAGTTTTGTGCGTTCATTTTTTTGAAGTGATATATGCTTTGAGAACGTACAATAAAGCAATATTTACTACCAGCGTCGTTTTCATCTATTTCTCACATCCCACTTTGCCTGACATCATTCAAAGAAATGTGTGGTATTGAAGGCTTGCTTTGAACGACATACTTAACGCCATCATACTGCTTGCACACATTACGCAGTGCTCCCTCTTAGCACTAAAAGAACCCATACATTAATTTACTTCTGCTGTTACAAGGGAAATGTGGAAGATACTTACATCTCACTGAGCGAGCGAGACATCGGCGAGACGTGTCTGTGCTAATTAGAAAGAGTTTTGGCTACTAGTGATAATGAAGACACAACGCTCTGGGACATAAGAAAATGACACTGATTTCCCATGCCGTGGCATACTGTCGACACATGAAGGTGGTTTAACCTACTCCTTGCATGTGTCGTGGTATGTCATTCGCGTCCCATGCTTCACCCTGTGATTCATAGATATCACGATGCTCTTGTTATTTAGGACCTTCGTACATGTTTTTCATCCTTACACATAAACACGGGGTTTTCTTGATTAGACAATGTCTGACCGCCCCCACCAGAGTGGTGTCGTAAAACATGATGAATGGATGACCCTCATGAAATGGGCAAGTCTTGTTTACTTTTCGAACTCTTGAGGCTTCGCGCGAGCGCTTTCCCAGACAGGGGATGCGTCTTTCGGTTGTCGATGGAGCGTCAACTATAACAGGGCCTTCTTTGGTCACTGCGGATCGCCCTCTCCAAGAGGTGCGAACTGAACCATGAAGAACATTGCCGTCGCACTTATGGTGCTGCTTTCTCCAGGTAGGCCCATCGGAGACACTTCAATCCCTTTGATTTACTGTAATGACAGCGCTTCATATGCTATAGTGCACATAAGTTTGCCAACAGCTCAAGCGGCAGCTGTCGCGATATAATGAAAGAACAGCCAATGCATTTGTGGGGATAGCATCTTAAACCATGTCTTATTCAAGAAGAAATAATGAACGTGCACTTGTTTACAATGTGATAAGCCAGCAAGGAAAGTTCTCATACTGGACCCTCAAGGAACATATTAGGGAGAGTTTGATCGGTAGATTAGCTGTCCATAAATACGTCGTAGTTATTGTATACGAATGGCTCACTTTGTTGCGTAGGTAGCTACAAGTGAAGGTCACGCTGCTAATCATCTATCTGAACTGCGCTCACCTACTCACGACCTCCTTCTATACCTTTCTATATGACCAGCCAGGATAGACTTCACAAGAGAAGTGTTATCGTCCACGACAGTTGGCATCATTCCAATTTTTCATGGTCAACCGGTTCTATTATGTGGTAGCTTTAAACGCGTCTATTTCACGAGTGCATTCCTTCACTTCCTCTGAATGCCAAGAGCGCGAGAGGCACCGTGTGATTGACGCGATGCATCTGTCTTTGTCCTAGCTTCACAGATTTTTATTGTTAATTACTTGGTAATACGGCAACAAAAGTGGCAGGAAAGCTGCAACCAATACGCGTTTGCTATGTCTGTATTGCTGCAAGCTAATAAATATCTTTTCGTGCGTGTATACCCTCCAGCAACTTAGTGTGGAACTGTATCCCTTAGGCCACTCAAGCCAAGGGATGATAAACGGCAAACAAAATATGAGAACGTGTTCTTCGAGAAGAGATTTTGTGCTTATCCTCTACGCTTATATCAAGAAATAATTTACCATTAAATATGCTTGTGTCCCGGTTGGATTCAGATCAGATCTTCTTGCTTATGTTTGTGCAGTCCAGCAAAGGCTCTCGAGTAGGATGAGCCATCCAAGATAGGCAGTGTGTGCCTCCAAAAACAGGTTCTAGTTTGTCTATTGAATTCTGTGCGGTATATGTGGTCTATTGAATTCGTTTTTTTGGTTTCTGGGTAGAGCACATTGCGTAAGGCACATAGATCGTTGTTCCAACGTAAGGAACATGGAGCAGCGCCCATAATTCGGAAGAATCTCTTTCTTGGAGTCTGTTATATATTCATCAACGCACGGGGAGCCGCTATACCACTGAGATTTCTCATTTAAAATATTACGCAGCATCACGCACTTAGCGTCGCGAAGACTGGTTAAACAGCGTATGTGGTGGCATCATATTTCTATTTAATTATTTGACTTTGCTCTGTAGTACCTTTGGAATCATCTGCACCATTTATCTCTTCATCGCGACGTTAAGCCAGTGAAGCTTACTAAAACTTGATATTCTTAACGTTAGTGAACCGGGTGTGAGCAGTGGAGCTTGCCCAATTTCTGTGGCACACCCGTTAGGAGCGGCGTTACTCTCCGCAGGGAATAGCCTCGACCTTCACCGGCTCCACTGTTAAAAACCCAGAAAACTGAGCGAAACACGTGACAAATTCAGTCTGGAGAAACAGCCGCAGCAGCATCAGCAGGCTTTCCTATAGGAAGAAGAAAAAATGTGCATTCACTCATATTGCCATTGGCGAGCGTTGCATCGAGACACCATTTCCCTGTTGAAGGCCTCCATGCCTGCCGAGGTTTTGATGTGAGTGATCTTAGAATGTGCATTCGAAACTAATTTGTACACTTCAGCAAACTTGCTATTTTCGTATTTAAGCAAGCAAATCTAGAAAGTCGATTTCAGCCAATCGAACTACATTAATTTTAGATACAAATATTTAAATATTTCTTACATCGTTTTGACCATACAGTTTAGTAGAATGCTTTCTCTGTTATATTAAAGGCTAAACTTGAGTATTTTATGATACGGTACTTATCATCAAAGACGAATGGTGCGAAAACCAGCAGATAGCGTATTACACTAATGCCAGTTATAACTTACATCGGTGACCAACCACGCCAAAATAGCAATTTTAGAACTGCTTATTTTAAGAAAAACTATCCGCAAACGTAGAGCAGTGGTCCCTTGACTTGCGAAGTCACAAAATATTATCACTTGAAACATTTTCTGCAATACATTAGCCAATGTCGCCCTTACTATTTTTATAAACAGTGCAGTGTGAAGTATTGCAACGATGATTAGGAAAGCCTGTAACAAAGATAATTCAACCGAGTGTTCATTTACATTTTGCGGACATCGCTCGATCACAACTCACGAGGTTCGTACTACGACTCATGCATGTATGGCGCTCATTCATGCAGCCAATTATCTTTTGCGATATAGTGTACTCTCCTAGTGAATATCACCATACGTACTAGTTGAAAACTTATTTTCTATTTTATATGTTGTGCCCATTGATCTCATCTTCATTTTTCTAATATTAGTTTTTGGAAAAACTTGGGGAGCGCTTGAGCTTCGCCTTCAAGAGTAGAACGCGATAGCGCAGTCGGGCCTCGTGTGCATCGCCTTCTCAATAGGTAGCCTGGTTTCGGTTCTGGGTGCATGTCTCAACCGTGCTGTAAGGAAACAAACGACTGAGCGCGTAATTCTGGCCGTTTCAAAGTATCCTAGAATGCCTGCTGCAAGTAGAGTTGTTAAGTGACCACTACGCCATAATTATTCCTTCTGCGAATCAGTGACACGCGAAGATACGCTGCTGTTCACTTTGTTGATGTTTCTGCTGATGATGATAATTAAATATGTCAGAGCGCTTTGTAATAGGTGAGCCTTTAAAACACCCATTCGTTGCGCATTTCACATGTTCTGATGCCCGGCGCGATTCTACGCTTCTGCCACGTAATATTACATGCGTTAAGGAGACTCCTTCCTCTACATGACATTCAAGTAGTTACAAGAAATTGCGTGGTTCTGTGGTAGAACACCTGCTTGCCACGCAGACGGCCTGGGTACGATTTTCACTTGGATCCGAACATTTTTATTATTTATTTCATTTTTCATCTTTCTCGATTTTTCAGTCACGGACAAGATCATGATTTTTCACTTACAACCAACGACGCGGTTGCCGACGCCGACACCGGAATTTCTGCGAAACGAGCTCTTTGACGTTATCGCGTTAAAATACTTAGAAGTATTTGAATTCAGAGTGCGGTCGCTCCTGTGGTACATACCGTCATGTCAAGCAGCCACTTATAGAAGACGGAAATAAACGTTATGATGCAATGTCTCCGGCAGCACAGTACGTTCTGGGAAAATGAAGCTGACACAAACTAGCACGTAACACATGTACTGAGTCGGTGGCGTCATCTTCTATCACAACGCAAGAAATGAATCTGAGAAGAGAGAACGTACGAAACTAGAGCGGGACACCTACAACTTAAGACAGAGAGAGAGAATAAGGATGAAAGAAAGGCAGGGAGGTTAACCATGGCTGAGCCCGGAAGTCTTGAACAGGGCGCCCGAATCTTCAAGTGGAAAGTACCACTTTTTGTTCGGGCTTTCTTCCATTCTTTTGGAAGTAAAAGTTGAAACGGAAATTTAAATTCAAAGAGCTTGTACTCGCATTTAGAGCAATGCGATGCCAAATGTTGTTTACTTGACGTTATGAACCTCAAAAACCTTGAAATAAGCTTTAAAAAACGCGGGAATTGTGTAATAAATATAATAACAAATTAGCGAAGTTCATAGTCATTGCAAAAGAGGTGCGTGCCCACGTTTGGTCCCTTTGGAAAACAAATGTTATACGAAATGTAACAAAGGCATGCGCTTTTACGTTTTTGTTGCTGCGTCAAGATTTCATATCGTCTAGGTTTCCGATTGTAAAAGCACTTGTTTGCAAACTCCATGAAATCTAGACGCAGTTCAGCTGCGTCTAGGTTTCCTATAGTTTGCAAAGAAGCGCTTCTACACGCGAAAGGGAGCAACGCTGTAGTGATTGCTGGCCCAGAAGTACTCCTGGACCCTTTTCCTTGCTGCTTTCATTGCGTATGCAGGCATTTCATCGACCAGTAACATTGCTGGACTCAGACAGTGCCATGATGTCGCGAAACAAACGCACCAATAAGCATTCGAAATGATGACGTAGGCTGCTGCATCGTCAGAAAAGAGTGACAATACCTTAATCGCGTTGCCTTCACCTGATTGTTACAAATGAAATGACAGTTTAGCAGCTGCAGTGTAGAGGTGATTACGTATGGCTTATCCTATGCGTAAAACTGAAACCGACCGCAATAAGCCATTCCACACTGCATTAGCAGATGAAATTAGAAAAAAAAAGACTTTAGCGCAAAAAAAAAAAATGCGCTTTAACATGTTTAACCATAACTTATTTTCTTTGGTGTCGTATGATATTAAAAACCTTATTGCGTGAACTCCATCAGAAACTACTGTGCTCCGTTATATCGCAGAATACAAATTTCAAGTACATTCAGGATGTTCCCTTGTCAACACAACTGACGCGATACCAGCGATAGCGGCTTTGGCGAAGAGTCGTTCAGGTATTTTTCCGGTAAAGTTCAGGTATTGCTCTCTGCTGCTATCAAACTCTGTGTGATAGTGCCTATTACAATGTTCTCTAGAAAGCAAACATTAGCCTAGCGGGATTTTTTTCCCCTTTCGGCTTGAGTTGGCAAGTCCAATTAGGTGCAATTACATCCGTTGCCTATGCTTATAGAAACTTAAACTACGCCCTGTCACGTTCTTCCTTCGGAAATACCCGGGCATCTCACAGTTATAGCCACTTCGTAGCCGCGGTTTAAAGGCGGAAAATAAACTTCCTGGAGATGGGAGTTAGCCTTTGCTTACACGTGCCTTCGGATTTTTTTTCTTCGGATACGTGGTGCGCGACCGAACACAGGATGCCTCGGTCGAACGTCCGGTAGCCGATATAAGGAGTCCTCGCCTCCTGTCTAGGTCACCATTTGCTTGGCGCAAAGACTGCGACGATGAAGAACTCCGCCATCTTGCTCGCCGTGATGTTGCTGTCATCTGGTAGGTGTTGCTTTTCGGTCAGCGAGGGAAAGGTTTACTTGCAGAATAGATTGATCTAGTTTTTTGCCTCTCATTTTTTCAATTATTCGTAAGGTTAAAGCGTTCAATATCTTTTAATGAGCTTACTCATTCGGAAGGTCGGTGTTCAAAAACACTGTATAGCATTATAATACGTAGGGGGATACAACTGGTGGTGTATTCGAGTGATACAATTGATGCCAAGATAAGAAAAGCACTCAAAGATGGCGGAGACATATGTATTGTGAGGAAATGGAGTTCACAAGTATGACATGGAATCGGCTAGCGCTAGGCAGGGACAATTGGAGATAGTTCGCGAGAGCTATTAATCCTACATTTGACACGAGTATGCTGATAATGATAATAATAGAATCCAGTGCCCCGCAAACGCGCAGATGAGCTTAGGTTTTGTCGTTTCACGTTCTGCGCACAGAAACCTTTTTTCCTATTTTATGGGGTGCTTGTGTACTGGTCAGTGTAAGAAATTTGAATTGCCACTTACATTTTCACTCCATCAAATATGTGGCATCCTTACCGCACCTAAACGGTGCCTACACACTCACACGCACACAGCTATATATATATATATATATATATATATATATATATATATATATATATATATATATATATATATATATATAGTTGAAGGAGTGGTTGCCTTTGGTTGCCGTATAAGTATGAGAGGTGGCACTTCAAGAAAACTGCATTTATTACGTCGACGTTTCGGTCAGAGCCTGACCTTTATCAAGACAAAATTTTCGTTTTTATTCCCGTGCTTATATACACACCAAGTGGGAGGGGAAGAAAAAGAGAGAGAGGGAGGGGAGAAAGCTTGCTGAGGGGTTGTGAGGGGGAAGGACCAGGAGTAACACACTGCCTCCGACAGCGGGAGCGCTTCGTGGGTGAGCTTATACTTATGCTTTGGCTATTATTCATTGTTAAACGTCGTCGCGGTATTCTGTCGCGGAGGGCTGGACGAAGAGCCGGCGCAAGAAAAAAAAACAAAAAAAACAAAAACAAAAACGCGCGCGCGCGCACACACACACACACACACACACACACACACACACACAGACAGACAGACAGACACAGACACACAGACAGACACAGACAGACAGACAGACAGACAGACAGACAGACAGACACACACACAAACACACACACACACACACACACACACACACACACACACACACACACACACACACACACACACACACACACACAGCCGGTACGCGATTCAAACCGGCTGGTTAAAAAGGTTAAATTGGATGCAGCTGTAGACGCGGCATCGAAAAGTGGGTGTCGGTGAGCTCTGTCGCCGCGGCGTATGGTCCTTTTGGGCAATGCGGAAAGAGTTCTATTTACCGTCTCACTTGCTGAGCCTGCTCGTTTGCCGGATAAGTAACGCGCGCTTCTAAAGCGAGAAACGACACGTTGAGTGGCATTAGCGACTTCCGGTCATGGAGCCACTGAAGGAAAAAAATAAATAGATAAAATAAATAAACAGGAAAAGAGGGGGATGGAGGGGGGTAGGGGCAAGAAAAGAAGGAAGTGGGAGGGCGGGACACCCGCTTAGAATGATCGAGTGCTGCTCTCGCCAACAGCTCAACAATACACCGCCGGGGAATGTAAAAGGCGGCACACATGAAAGGGTGAAAAACACTGCAGGTACGATCACCGAAAGCACTGGCTCGCACATGCATCTTTGCAGCGTATTTTGCTGAGTTGATGTTAGTGTCGTTTAGAGTACTATTTGCGCTTTAAGGCACGCAAAACAGGAAGAGCACCCGGATGTTCATTTATTCCATGTTCAACGGTGTTGAATTTGTAGATTAGGTACGATTCGCGCTGTTCACATTCTCTCTGAGAGCGGAAATTTCCTTGGAGTAGTGTTATTTTGATGGAATCCAAACTGTGACCTTCTGACTTAATATGTTTAGAAAGGGGAAGGTTCGGTTGTGTGTTCGCATGCGAGCGGTGATTGTTAAATCTGATTCGAAAAGGTGTGTCCGTTTGTCCAATGTATTGTTTAGCGCAGATGCCGCATTCCAATAGGTAGGTGCGCCGGCTCTTCGTCCAGCCCTCCACGACAGAATACCGCGACGACGTTTAACAATGAATAATAGCCAAAGCATAAGTATAAGCTCACCCACGAAGCGCTCCGCTGTCGGAGGCAGTGTGTTACTCCTGGTCCTTCCCCCCTCACAACCCCTGAGCAAACTTCCTCCCCCTCCCTCTCTCTCTTTTTCTTCCCCTCCCACTTGGTGTGTATATAAGCACGGGAATAAACACGAAAATTTTGTCTTGATAAAGGTCAGGCTCTGACCGAAACGTCGACGTAATAAATGCAGTTTTCTTGAAGTGCCCCCCTCTCATATATATATATATATATATATATATATATATATATATATATATATATATATATATATATATATATATATATATATATATATATATATATATATATATATATATATATATATATATATATACATACATACATATAGCCTGATAGAAAAGACAACGATGGGCCACGTGCTCAATGAGGAGAATTAAAAATAGGTATTGAATGTCGACCACGGCCCATCCCTAAAATGTTATGACTTTATGACAGGATTGCGGTAACTGTGCGTCAATATTGACGCACAGTTACCGCAGTCTCGTTAGGACAAGTTACAGTGTTTGTAGAATCAGGTGGAATGATTCACGGACCGTTGTTCCACTTCTTTCGATTCAGTGCATTCCTAGAGCATTAGCACAGTGAAAAAAAGGAAAAAAAAACATTTCGTACGCAGATGTCCCCTAACCTCCCTGTCAGCACAAGTATGACACATTTGATAGATTCTGTAAAATATTTCACAATTTTAGATTGCTTCGGCGCTTCTCAGTCATCTTCTGTAAACTTGGTCCGCTCAATTGATTATTAGGAAGAAAGCGCACTTGGAGGTGTCACTGCTTCCTTGGACTGACTGGGGTGTCTAGCAAACTCTAATAAGCGGCCTTCTTCCTAAAATCAACCTTTCTTTTTTTCTTGGTAGCATTCAGCTGCTTATATTTGGTCGGCAAACTTCATTCTGGTACATATAAATGAATTTCTTGCAGTATTTCTTGTGGAAGCTCAGCTGTTTCCAGGTGGCGGAGGATTTGGGCGACCAGGAGGAGGCCGTAGATGTGGCGTGAGTTCATTAAGTCATCGTGCGTTTTACGCTTTATGAAGTTCCTAATGGCGAACTACCTATTCAACTGGCCAAAGAAGATCCTTGTTCCGTATAGCCGCAACATAACACTGCCAAACGATATTGAAACGATGCATTTCCATATATCTACTCAACAATTGGCTTGAACGCTTCGACCTTCCTCGTATAAAAACACGATCAGCCAAATTTGTCTTGAGACGACAACCACCGTTTAAAACGGAAAACAGTAAGGCGATGCGGTGTATGATGCGACGCTTAGTACACCTGAAATTCGGATGCTGCTAGTGCATTAGCCTGCTAAGAACTGATCAGTCTACAACGAAGCAGACAGGCAAAACTCTGAAAAGCAGGCAATGAACCTTTGAAGGCCAGGTAACTCTGATCTGAATAGCGAGAGAGACAGAGAGTGAGAGACAATATAGGAAATGCACGGAGGTAAAAATAAACTTAGTACACCTTGCTACCCACCACGCAGAGAAAAAAATGAGGGGATAAATCATGAGTGTGCACTCAATTCACAACACATGCACAGTGCAGCGCATCTACAGGTGATTACTTAGGTAACTTTCCTTCAAGACATGCACAAGGGCTCGGTGCCGGTGGGCTACGTGCTTATGTGTAGAACTGGCGATGCACCACACTATTTAAAGAACTTCGCTAGTGTTGTTAAGACTATTTCCAAGATTTGTACATGTACCTAGTAAGCCGCATGCAGCGCTTTATTCCTTCTTTTGCAGAGGCAGATCTGCCGCTTTGGACAGCGTTGTGTTTACGAACAAGTTGTGTGCATCAGAGCTCCCTGTCCAAGGATTCCTCAATGTGAGTGCTAGGAGGACCCTAATAGTATTGTCGTATCTTGCTCAAGATTCCGTCGTCTGTGTGATTTTAAGGCGATGACATAAACAGCCAATGCATGTCTAGGTAAAAGCCATATAATAAACAGCTAGGTATTCTTCAGGAGAGTGTAACGTTGAGCGAGTTGGTGCACAGTTTAACAAAAAATGTGTGGCTCAATTTGGCATGCTATGCACTGTTCTCTAGTTTTTTCTGCGTTCTCTGTATGCTCCACAAATCTTTCGTTAAGTTAGGTATCCAAAAAACAATGCTGAATCCTGCGAAAATTTTTGTTCTCAGATCTAATTAGGCTATCCGAATGAAACTTTTTCGAAGCAGATTTCTTACTGCAGCAGACGCTGCATCCGCCATGGTTGTAAAGCGGTAACGGGGCTGGACTGCTGACCCGAAAGACGTGGGTTCGATCGCGGCTGATGTGGTCGCATGTCGGTGGATGTGAAATGCTTGAGGCCCGGGTACTGTGCGATGATGGTGCACGTTAAAGAACACCAGATGCTCGAAATTTCGGGAGCCCTCAAATACGGCGCGCCTCATAATCATATTGTGTTCGTGGAACGTGAAACCTCAGATATTATCATTTATTACAATAGGCAATGCCACCGCTGCGGGCAAGGTTAGACGAGTGCATCATATTGATTTCTTCGTATCACTGTTGTATCCATGAGACTCTGAGAGAGAGAAGAATGCGAACAATGCTTTCTTACAGAAAAATGAAATAGAGATTTGGCTGTAGTTACTTCTTGCAAGAGTGGAACAGGCCATGAAAAGTTCATCCAGAATATGTAAAGCACCTCAATTTCATACAAACAAACGCACATGCTAAAAGTGCTCTTGTTCAAGGAAAAATACTGAGAGTTTCGAGTCGATTTAAAATTAGGCACCATGTCACAAAACGAAAACATGCATCAGAAGCGTGTGGCTTTATTGATTTGTCTTCGAGAGAAACTTGAAAATAACAAAAGAAAGTACACGTGCTAATTCTCGTATCATATTTGGCCTGCTGGCTTATTCATACTTAGCTGTGTAAGTAAATCAAACCAAGTAGCATTAACGAGCATCTCATTTAAATATTTAGCGTTACTCGTGTTTGCGAATCGTTGTTCATACAATTCTTTTCGATTTACTTGCAGGTGTCTGAAGTGACATAGACATGAAGTGGATTCTCCTGTCTAGGATATCATCCACATACAAGCTTCATTTTCGGAGTAATAAAGAACAAATACACCTTCGGGATTGCGGCGTTTCTTCCCACAGACGCGAGACGTCTGTTTCAACACACCTGACAAATTGACATCCAAAAAACGGCAGGAAGGGAAAGATGGAAGCTTACGATGAAAAAATCCGCAAACAGGGGTTGTGTGCTCGAGCCGACGATTCGACAAGTGAACTTGTCTTCTTCAAGGCTAGAACTTCCAGCCTTGAAGAAGACAAGTCCACTTGTCGAATCATGGGCTCGAGCACACTACCCCTGTTTGCGGATTTTTTCACCGACTAATTGACATTATTTGCTCCACTAAGACGAGGGTCTTTTATTATTAGACCTTTAATTCCTGCCGTATTCCTACAATGCGGGTTTGGAATGTGACCTGTTATATATGAAATATCTGCGGTCTTAAGGGTGTTATATACGTTCAATGAAAATATTTATGGCAACTTCGCATTAGTGGTGCCCAGCCTGAAAGAACAGCGGAGCTGGTCGGCCTTTCTTAGCACACCAGCATCCAAGGCTATAGCCTAGAGATAGGAAGTTAGCCCGTTAAGCCTACAGGGCTACCAAGTTGAGCATCTCTTTCACTATTCTTTCTCTCTGTTTCTCTTCCTATCTTTTACTTTTATCTCTCCTTATTTAACTTTCTTTCTTCCTTGCTTCCTTTCTCTCTTTCTTTCTTTCTTCCTTTCTTTCTGCTAAGACGACTCGGAGGCGAAAGCGACCCCACTCATCTTCCCGTCAGTCAATGTACTGGTCCTCCCCCGCCTCCCTCGGAAATCTTTCTGCACCCAACGTGGTTTTGCATTGCCTCCAGGATCGGAGGCATATATAGCAAGCGTTCTGCAGATCACCTGGTCTTGCACTGCCTCCGTGATCGGCCCACCTTTCACTAAGCGACGATGTCATGTGGTATCTTCATCATGCCACGTCACGTTATGTGACGTCCTGATGACGTCATTACTCGTGTTGACGTAACCGACACAAAACGCCGACACCACCGGCGGTCAATTTTCGAATTTGGTGAGGCATCTAAGCGTTATTGCCTTAATAACAATCGTCGTTTCAATAATTCCTAGCAAATGCAGTTTTTCATCCCTTTGAGCCCAAGCCTTCTACTTTATTACAATACGCCAATGTTATCTGGGAGCAAGTTTACAAAGGATGACACGCGTGAGCTGAAAAGAGTTAAAAGTAAAGGAGTACAATTTTTTTAAATTGTTATGGTCCTTCATCTAAAACTCAGTTACTCAGCCAAGCAGACTTGAAACGTACAGTAGTTAGAAAGGAAAGCGGTTGCGCTAAGTTCATGTTTAAGGTGTTAAATAGCCTAAAATTAGACTATAATTCATTTTCTTTCGATGATTCTACAAGGCTGCGGCATCCTTTTTTGATTTGCAATGTAAAATATTCGTATTTCACATTGTTATAGACTGTTGTATTACTTTATATTGCCAGAATTTTTGCTGTATGCTAACAGATATTGTTATATACTTTGTAAAACCCCTTTATTATTGGGATTAAAAGTAGTGTAAATAAATAAATAAATAAATAAATAAATAAATAAATAAATAAATAAAACGTGTTGAAGAAAACAGTGTTCTATTGCAAATGATTGATTTCATTGCATTCATCGCATGGTCTCGCTTGTTTTTCAACCAGTGAAGTAAGCATTAAAAACAGCTGGTGGAACAGCGCCACACTCACGTCAACTATCTTGCTAATCACACTAAGCCGAAAGACTTCCTCTAAATGCGCAAGCTGATAACTACACTCGTCTATGCCTTTGATTGAGTCAAGGTTGTTTTCATTTCGCAAGACGTCGTATAGATATTGGAAGCAAAAGGGAAATTATTTTGGCTCGATAACAGGTGCTCAAGGATGTACGTAGCATCCACACACAAGGTCGAATGAAGGTATCCTTTATAAACATGCTACTTGGCACACATTCGGGAGGTGCCTAGAAGTTTTTTTTAGGTATTTTTGTAGAGCGTCCCTACATCTACCAGGGGCCGTAATAAAAGTGCCATCACCGTACACAGACCACGGCAGACGCGTTTCAGCGGTCTTGGATCACCTCTCGCCTGCAAGCGCCGATAGAGCCATGATGAAGAAAGTAGCGCTTGTTCTGGTAGTCGTACTTCTCTGCACTCAATGTAAGTTCCGCAGCGTGGAAATTCTTTTACGGCTATCACTCGGGAAGCGGTGATGCGTCCTTAGTTTTGGTCAGTCTGAAAAAAGCGAAAAAGGAGTACTTCGAGCGAACTTGTCTGCATTCATAAATATTACCGAAAGAGACACCTACTAAAAAAACACATAATAGTTCTATAAATGCTATGAAGAATATTTGAAAGAATCAGTGATCAGAATCAGCCATCAGCACTGATAAAATAGAAATAATTAGAAGCGAAACTTTTTCATGTACACGGTGAAATAGAAGAGATCACAAGGGCCTATAGTTTCTGAATTCTAGCAGCTTCTTGTGGCTCCCGAAATTGACCGTGTGTGTCCTCGGAGACTATACACCACAACAGTTCGTGTTCTTTAATTTTTCCGTGAAAGCAGGAGATGGGCACTATTTTTTTTAATGCCAATATTCGGACCTGCCGAAGGCGGCAATGAGAGCAATACCTTCCAGTGAAAGTGAAGCGCAATTAACAGATGTCTACTGACTGTGGCTTGCTTACTGGCAGGAACAAAGCGCCAGCCACTTGCATAAAAAATGAGGCAACATTCAGAAAAAATGCATGCCGATTTTGTGTTTGCCTGAAACTAACCTCCTTTGTGAATCTGATCTGCAAGTGAAAAAAAAAAAAAAGCTAATCCAGATCCACCCCAAGTAAAAGCTGCACGACCTGCGGAGTATCGATTCACCTGTGCTTTTCCTGTCTTTAGCTTGTGTTTACCTGCTCTTTCCTGTTCCTTTCCTCTGATTGTGTGATATTTTCCATACTCTTCTCTTCCAAATGTTTTGTGATTATCAGATTTGCTCTGTGATCATTTATTTTCTGTTGTATGGTCTCCTACTGTTTGCTCCCACAAGCGTGGTGCATTTTATCTCCCGGCGCTGGCGTTTCGCCTCCGCTTCACTGGTGCGGCCAGACAAATTAGCCCGTCGGTGACGTTGACGTTCACGGGCAAGGAAGCGCTCGCGTTCCAGTGAGTGAGTAGGAACTTTATTGAGGTCCTGAGGAGAAAGAAAGCGGTGCCGAAGGCATCGCCAATCAATCCGGCGGCTCCACCCAGGTCGGGGCCGGTAGACAGAGTCCTTCGGCAAAACGTGCAGCCTCCTCGCCTTATATGTATCAAACGTGGGACCTACGTGACGCCGGCACGAGACACGACACGCCGACAGGGCAGTCCCTTAATCAGCAGTTACAAAATTCTGTGCAATAAGCCTATGTGAAGTGATGGGGACATGGCGCAGACTACTGGCATATAAGATTGAAGCAACGCTAAGAACGTTGACATGAAAATTTTCTTTTTTACGAAGACGCCTCTATTTCCTTGAAAGGTATGTTTGCGTCTGCTAAAATAAATTCAAAAAAAGTTAGTTTGGGAGTTAAAATATATACTTTTACCTTCCTGGGCCACTGCACTATGTGTAAGTTCATCGCCACAATTTTTCGCAGTGATGCTGACGGAAGCGCAAGTGCATCGTCCCGGAAGAGGGGGCAACCCAGCCAATCGCCCGAAACCAAAACGCGTGAAGTGTGGCGTGAGTACAGTTTTACAATAAAGGTTTCGGCCGATATCACTGGGGCTTAAGAGGCGCGGGTGCGTGACTCGGGTCGAGTTGACGTCGCTCATGCGACCACGGTGAATTCTTTCGTCGACAAGGCAGAGTGAAAGTTTTGGCGCTGCTTTTGTACCATTGGCGAAAGAAAAGTGATTCTGAGGAGGAGACAAAGGAGGAAGGGGAGATGGTAAAGCAAAGCAGTATGGTATAATAATGTACATTATGGGTCGGGAAAGGGAAGTGATGGGAAGTGGAGGGAAAGGAGAGGGGAGAGAGTAAGTAATTGCGTAGTCTTGTATACTGCTGCATAGTATGGGGTGGAAAAAAGAGTGAAGGTGGGGGAGAAGGTGAGAAGATAAAGCACAGCATAGTCTTGAATGGCATGGTATAGCAAGGCGGTGAGAAAGGAAAGTGAGGGTGAAGAGAAGTAATGGGAGGAGGAGATGATTGAGGAGGGGAGAATGTAAATCATAGTATGGCCATGTCTAGTACAGTATAGCAAAGGGGGTGGGAAAGGGAAGTGAAGACGAGATGAGAGAAATGAGGAAAGAAGAGGCTAAACCATAGTACAGTCTTGTATATTATAGTATAACAAGGGGAGGGAAAGGGAAGCAATGGTGAGAAGGAGGGAAAGGAGGAGGAGACCACCAGCTTCGCTTTTTTCTCATTCTTCGTACCACTAGTGCATAGCTGCTGCAATTTTTTATCACGTATAATACTGCCCTAGACATTATCGGCAGCCTTACGAGCGAAGAGCGTGGTGTGGCAGCGCACACTTATGTAAAAGAAGATCCGGTAAAATATAAAGCGTAAGCGAACGAAAGATGAGAGGGATAAAGGAATTTTCAAAACTTCCTATTTAAATGCCAAAAATTCCAGAGGAATCGAGGCGACGACCTCGTCAGCGCGAGAACTTGCGCTACTTACGCGTACGCGACGTGTGGAAGAACCGCAGCGAAACCCGCCTCCATCACAGAAAGCTGCTACATCAGAGGAGTTAAGGAATACAGATTAGCAAGTGATAGCTTTTCTGCGACGGTTAATTAATGCCATTCGCGTCGTGTTATTAAACAGCATTCCCACAACGTTAGCCAGAAGTACACTTCAAGTACACGGTGCTCTGAGTTCAGTACTGGCAGACCTTGAGTAGATGATGGCTCACCCACGGCATTTCAGGGAACAGGTCCGAAAGGCAACACTTTTCCAGTAGAATGTACGAGGACTGATATCATGCGTTGCCGATTTCCGTCTGCTCATGTACAGCAATATGCTTGCCGTCATGGTCATCTGCGATCCGAACTTACCGAACGCCATCAGGTTCTCAGAATATGAATCATTTATGTCTTCTACTACTGCTAAAAACAGCAAGGTCCTGATGTTTATTCTTTGTGACCACACCTACATTCATCCCGTGGTGTCACCTTATGACGACAATCAATATATATGTGTAACAGTGAAGAAGAGATTTACCGTCACTGTTGTGGGTGCCTACCTATCTCCACCAAGTCGATTTGACCATAAACGAACACTAGGCATCCTGTCATCAACTGCCCGCCCGTGCTTTGTCATCGGAGACTGCAGTGCTCATCGTACTGGGGAAGTACGAAGATCAATGCTGAAGGCAGAAATTTGGTGTGTTTCATCTCCGACGATGAACTTTTCTTGATAAATGACCGCAGTCTGAAGTTTCTGCTGGGTTCGACGTATAGCAGCTGCCTTGACTTGGTGTTTGTCTCAAGAAGCCTCGTCCCGCGTGTTGGGTGGTTCCCGTACATAGAAACGCATGGGAGTGACCACATTTCAACAGATGTCAGATTGAAGGATTATCTTGCTCCAAGACATGCGGTAACATTAAAAAGTGGACTGGACGAAATTCCAAGCTCACATGGAAGAGGAGTGTAAGGCGAACAGGTAACTTGACCGGGAGGAGAAAACCAAGCGCACAATATACGACACTACGCGTACTCTCACATGCTCTTCGAAACTAACGGAATTTCACAGAGTTAGAGAGACTTCTAGCAATCCGATGACCTGCTGAACGAAGATACCGGCGCACGGAGGAAATGGAAGACGTACGGTCCGCTTGACGTCTACATAAGAAGATTCAGCGCCGCGTAGATAAGCTCGAATTGCATGCAACGTTGGACTGCTTTTTCTGAGTCAAGCGCTTGACACGCGCTAACCTCTATCGCAATTGTGGAGGACGGTACGAGGTCTGCGCACAAAGCCCATTCAGCGGTCCCCATTCAAGGTTGTAGTCATCTCTCTAAAGCGATCAGATATTGACGTGGCAGAGAGTTTTCCGGAAGATTATCTGGGCAACTCACAACAACGAACGGCTTACTACCCTCGAGAAGGTGAAAACGCAAGGAGCGCGCGCATCTTCTAGCAGATGAGCCCGCGAGCGTCTTTCGGTAGTTTAGGGGCCCGTTAACCTGGCTTTTTTGCTTACGCCACAAAATCTTGACTGGACCAGCCCGGTGAATAGTGGGATATGGCCAATTTTCGCGGCACATGCGCGCTACACGAGTTTTGTGCTGACGCCAGGAAATTTTGCGATGAACGAAAGGTATCACAGCTTCGCTGTATTATCGACTCTGTGTGTTGTTCGCAGGACACGTACTGTGAGCCAGGCCAGCGCTGCGAAAGCACTGTAATACCGATACCTACGTGTGAGTACTCCACTTTCTTTCAGTCGATTTTGTTTCTCAGCACCAAGTGGTATAAAAGAGCAGCTCTCCTAAGCGTTGGGAAGAATATTGTTACTGTAGTCGAATAACCTAAGAAGTCCCTGGCATTCCCTCCTCAAAGGCGGAGGCACACAAGCCAGAGTCAATGGGTGCGCGGTCCGGGCTGACGTCATGAGCGGGACTGTCGGTTACCCCGGAAACATTGCCGAGTGCATGAACGGGATTATTCATCTGTTTCGGCCGCCAGGTCTTAACCTTTGCGGATTTCTTATGTTGTATCCGAATATAGTGCTTGCAAAATGTTTCTCATGAAGTTATTTTCCGTTTACTTGCAGGTGTCTGACGTGATATCGGCCTCAAAAAAAAAAATTCTCCTTTCTGAGATATCACCCTCATACCAGTTTATTTTTCACCTCAATAAAAATACAAATACACCTCGGACATCCTCAGCCTTCTTCGTATCGAAGCGAGACATTTATTTCAACGTACCCGGAAAATTGACATTTATTGCTCCAATAGAGCGAGGGTTCCTAATTAATTTCATTCCTGCCGCAATTTTACAATGCGGACTCCGAAAGTCACCTGTTACACTATGAAATATCTGCAATCTTAGGGGTGCCATACGTACAACAACAACAACAACAACAACAACAACAAAACACGCCCTTACTCTTAATGTCATAAAAAAGCTTTGTAGATAATATGTTCAAAACAGTAACAGCGATGACAGCACTTATGTATTTTAAACATGTACTATTTCTCACCATTCGGTGCGCAGCCCCAGAAACATATTACCCGAGAGTTTGAAAGAGACGCAACTGTTGAACTTTTAATTAATCTCCGCAGTTTTGCCATTGCCTTTCGCCGATAATATCATGCTTTGTTTCAGCTTTAGACGCAAGAGGTAATGAACAAATAAAACTTTCCTTTATCCCAATCAGCATTTCGACGTCATTTACAAAAAGTCGCAGTGGAAGTCACGAGACAAACCAAGCACTCCTGGTGCATTCCTAATGACAACCAACAGAAAATCAAGCTAGAAAAGTATAAGGGACGTTATTTGCAGTACTTAATTATGACATAGATGTGGAGAAAGTGAATTTGACGAAACGCACGAAAAGACAACTTGCCGCCGGCGAATACCGAACCTGAAACCTTGGAATAACGCTTCCGATACTCTACCTTGAGCTACGGCGTTCTTTTTTTTCTGTTTTTTTTTTTTGTCATTAAGCTAAGGCGGGGGTCCTCATCCCGTACACTATATCGGGTATATCTGTGCATTTAAACCTGGGAGTGTTAGTCAGCGCCGTTAGTAGCCATGGCGGCGAGTGTCGAACAGTCTTCTGTTGCCTGCTGGCGTCACATAGCGAGCGATCAGTTTTTTTTTACGAGCTGGCAGCTGACCAATAATTCCTCGCATACCACCTGAAGGCAGCAAGTCTTCCAGAACGAGACCCTGGCTACATTCCTCCCCCCCCCTTTTTTTTTGGTGCATCGCGAACTGCCCTAAAATATTTAATACGTACGAGATGACTTAAACTTTCATATCACGATGCGCCAAAGCCGTAGAGAAAATTCGCCCGTAAGGACGCTCACACGTTCAGCCTGCACGAGAAAGCATGCAGTGCCGCGTAATCCGCAGCGAAAATGTAAAGAAACTTTTCTAAAGAAATAAACAGTGAAGGTGACGGCCTGGAGCTGCTTTACACCATAATTCGGTGAGTGCCTTGACTGAAAACGTTGAGGGTCCCTTGTGCTTTCGGGTACTCGGAGGCGAAAAGCATCTGCCTCTTGTTCCTCCCAGTCAGTGCATTGATCCCCTCCCGCCTTCCTTGGAAAGCTTTCTGCACCCAACGTGGTTTTGCACTTGCTCCAAAGATCCGAAGCATTGGAAGCGTTCTGCAGATCACCCTGGCCTTGCACTGCCTCCGTGAACGGCCCACCTTTGACTGAGCGACGATGTCATGTCATATCGTCATCATGCAACGTCACGTTATGTGACGTCCTGATGACGTCTTTACTCGTGTTGACATCGCCGACACGAGACGCCGACACCACCGGCGGTAAATGTTCGAGTTTGGTGAGGCATCTAAGTGTTACTGCCCTAATAACAATCGTTTCAACAATTCCTAGCAAATGCAGTTTTTCCGCCCTTTGAGCACAAGCCTTCTACATTATTACAATAAGCCAATGTTATTTGGGAGCAAGTTTACAAAGAATGACACGCATGAGCTGAAAAGAGTTCAAAGTAAAGCAGTACAATTTTTTTTTAATTGTGACGGTCCCTCATCTATAACACAGTTACTTAGCCAGGCAGACTTGAAACGTACAGTAGTTAGAAATAAAATCACTCGTTCTAACTTCATGTTCAAAATAGCTAAGGGCAAGTTAAATAGCCTAGTACTCGACTAAACTTCTTTTTCTTATGTTTATTCTACAAGGCCACGGCATCCTTTTTGATTGGTCTCATTTCAATACAAAAAAAGAACGTCTTTAAATATCCTCTCTTTCCCCTTACACTGTAACAGATGCAATGACTTCGATGTACACACAGTCACGGAAGTTGACATTGACCAATTTCAAGCTCTTTTCGAAGTCAGTGAAACTCTGGGCTTATTTGCACCAACAAATGCTTGTCTGTGTGTTGCTTTGCAATGTAAAATATTCATATTTCAAATTGGTATAGACTGTTGTATTACTTTATTGCCAGAATTTTTGTTGTATGCTAACAGATATTGCTGTACACTTTGTACAGCTCTGCAAGAACCCCATTATCATTGCGGTTAGAAGTATTCTAAACAAACAAACAAACAAACAAACAAACAAACAAACAAACAAACAAACAAACAAACAAACAAACAAACAAAACAAACAGACAGACAGACAGACAGACAGACAGACAGACAGACAGACAGACAGACAGACAGACAGACAGACAGATAAATAAATAAATAAATAAATAAATAAATAAATAAATAAATAAATGAAGCGTGTTGAAGAAAACAGTGTACTACGGCAAATGATTGATTTCATTGCATTCACCTCATGCTCTCGCTTCCTCCCCAACCAGTGAAGTAAGCCTTAAAAACAGCCGGTTGAACAGCGCGCTGCACTCACGTCATGTATCTTACTAATCACGTTAAGCCCAAAGACTTCCTCTAAATGCGCAAGCTGATAAACACACTCGTCTACGCCTCTGATTGAATCAAGGTCGTTTTCATTCTGCAAGACACGTCGCAAAGATATTGGAAGCAATAGGCAAATTATTTTGGCTCGATAACAGGTGCTCAAGGATGTACGCAGCATCCACACACAAGGTCGAATGAAGGTATCCTTTATAAACATGCTACTTGGCACACATTCGGGAAGGCGCCTAGAAGTTTTTTTAGATCTTTTGCAGAGCGTCCCTACATCTACCAAGGGCCGTAATAAAAGCGCCTTGACCGAGTGCGGACAGCAGACGCGTCTCTGCAGTCTTGGATCACCACTCGCCTGCAAGCACCGATAGCGCCACGATGAAGAAAGTAGCGCTTGTACTGGTAGTCGTACTTCTCTGCACCCAAGGTAAGTTCCGCAGCGTGGAATTCTTTTACGGCTGTCCCTCGGGGAAGCGGTGATGCGTCCTTAGTTTCGGTCAGTCTGAAAAAGCGAAAAACTAGTACTTAGAGCGAACTTGTCTGCATTAATAAATGTTACCGAAAGAGACACCTAACAAAAAACGCATAATAGTTCTATAAATGCTATGAATAATATTTGAAAGAATCAGTGATCAGAATCAGCCATTAGAACTGATCAAACAGAAATAATTACAAGCGAAAGTTTTTGAAAGTACTCGCTGAAAAAAAAAAAGATCACAAAGTCCTATAGTTTCTGAATTCTAGCGGCTTCTCGTGGCTCGCGAAATTGACCGTGTGTGCCCGGATTCGGAGACTATACGCCACAGCAGTCCGTGTCCTTTAATGTTTCCGTGAAAGCAGGAGATGGGCATTATTTTTTAAGGACAATATGCGGACCTGCCGAAGGCGGCAGTGTGAAAAATACCTTAGTGACAGTGAAGCGCAATTAACAGACGTCTACTGACTGTGGCTTGCTTACTGGCAGGAACATAACGCAACCCACTTGCATGAGGCAACGTTCAGAAGAGTTGTGTACTGATTTTGTGTTTGCCCGAAACTAATCTCCTTTGTGAATGTGAGCTGCAAGTGAAACAAAAAAACAACAACAAAGAAAGCGAATCCAGTTCCACCGCAAGTAAATGCTACACGACCTGCGGAGGATCGATTCCCTAGTGCTTTTCTTGTCTTTATCTTGTGCTTACCTGCTGTTCAAATTTCTGATGCGTAATATCTATCAAACGTGGGACCTACTTGATGCCAGCACGAGACATCAGACGGCGACAGGGGGGTCCCTTAATCCGCAGTTAGAAAATTCTCTGCAATAAGCCTATGTGAAGTGATGGGGACGTGGCGCTGACTACCTGCATATAAGATTGAAGCAACGCTGAGAACGTTGACATGAAAATTTTTTTTTTACGAAGATTCCTCTATTTCCATGAAAGGTATGTTTGCGTCTGATAAAATAATTTTTAAAAAGCTTGTTTGGGAGCTAAAGTATATACTTTTACCTTCCTGGGCCACTGCACTACGTGTAAGTTCATCGGCACAATTTTTCGCAGTGATGCTGACGGAAGCGCAAGTGCGCCCTCCCGGAAGAGGGGGCAACCCAGCCAATCGCCCGAGACCGAAACGCGTGAAGTGTGGCGCGAGTACAGTTTTACATTAAAGGTTTCCGCCTATATCACTGGGGCTTAAGAGGCGCGGGTGTGTGACTCGCGTCTAGTTGATGTGGCCCATGCGACGACGGCGAATTCTTTCGTCAGCAAGACAGAGTGAAAGTTTTGGCGTTGCTTTTGTACCATTCGCGAAAGAGAAGGAAGGCTGAGGAGGAGACAAAGGAGGAAGGGAGAAGGTAAAGCAAACCAGTATGGTATAATAATGTACATTATGGGTTGGGAAAGGGAAGTGATGGGAAGTGGAGGAAAAGGAGAGGGGAGAGAGTAAGTAATTGCGTAGTCTTGTATACTGCTGCATAGTATGGGGTGGAAAAAAAACGTGAAGGTGGGGAGAAGGGGAGAAAATAAAGCAGAGCATAGTCTTGAATAGCATGGTATAGCAAGGGGGGTGGGAAAGGAAAGTGAGGGTGAAGAGAAGTAATGCGAGGAGGAGATGAATGTAGAGGGGAGAAGGCAAATCATAGTATGGCCATCTCTAGTACAGTATAACAAAGGGTGTGGGAAAGGGAAGTGAAGGTGAGACGAGAGAAATGAGGAAAGAAGAGGGTAAAGCATAGTAAAGTCTTGTATATTATAGTGTAGCAAGGGGCGGAAAAGGAAAATAATGGTGAGAAGGAGGGAAAGGAGGAGGAGGAGAACACCAGCTCCGCTTTTTTCTCAGTCTTCGTACCACTAGTGAGTAGCTACCGCAATCTTTCATCACGTATAATACTGCCCTAGACATTATAGGCAGCCTTACGAGCGAAGAGCGCGGGGTCGCAACGCACACTTACGTAAAAAAAAATCCACTAAAATATAAAACGTAAGCTATGAATCTATACCAACTAGCCCGCCTTTCAATCTTTCTGTAATACGTAAGCGAACGAAAGATGAGACAGATATAGGAATTTTCAAAACCTACTATTTAAATACCGAAAATTCCACAGGAATCGAGGCCACGACCTCTTCAGTGCAGGAACTTACGTTACTTACGCGTACATGACGTGTGGGAGAACCACAGCGAAACCTGCCTACTTATCTCCACCAAGTCTATTAGGGGCGAAGCTCCTTAGGGTGTGGGTCTGTCCCTCCTCTGTAGTAGTAGTGGTAATGGTAGATAGATAGATAGATATATAGATAGATATATAGATAGATAGATAGATAGATAGATAGATAGATAGATAGATAGATAGATAGATAGATAGATAGATAGATAGATAGATAGATAGATAGATAGGTAGACACGTATAGTGGAATGTACCCACTCCACGTGATAAAGATGACGATTACGCAGTATAGTGGCATGTACCGACTACACGTGATAAAGATGAAGATGACGCCTGATGACCATGAAGAATAAGCGCGTTCAAGTATAGTGGAATGTACCCACTACACGTGATAACGATGACGATGACGCTGATGACCATGAAGTATAAGCGCGTTCCAGACCACACATTCTCTTTCTGCCATGGATGAAAACGATCGAGCTTCGCCCACTCATCATCATTCAATGCGTGGATATGGCGTGATTTTTTGACCATAAAAGACTACTAGGCATCCTGTCATCAACTGCCCACCCGTGCTTTGTCATCGGAGACTGCAGTGCTCATCATACTGAGGAAGTACGAAGATCAATGCTAAAAGGCAGAATTTTGGTCTGTTTCACCTCCGACGATGAACTTTTCTTGATAAATGACCGCTGTCTGAAGTTTCTGCTGTGTTCGATGTATAGCAGCTGCCTTGACTTGGTGTTTGTCTCAAGAAACCTCGTCAGGAGTGTTGGGTGGTTCCCGTACATAGAAACGCATGGGAGTGACCACATTTTAACAGATGCCAGATTTAAGGATTATCTTTTTCCAGGACACGCGATAACATTAAAAAGTGGACTGGACGAAATTTCAATGTCGCATGGAGGAGGATTGTAAGGCGAACAGGTAACTTGACCGGGAGGAGAAAACCAAGCGCACAATATACGATACTACGCGTACTCTCACATGCTCTTCGAAACTAACGGAATTTGATAGAGAGTTAGAGCGACTTCGAGCAATCCGATGACCTGCTGAACGAAGATACCGGCGCACGGAGGAAATGGAAGACTTACGGTCCGCTCGACGTCTACAGAAGAAGATTCAGCGCCGCATAGATAAGCATGAATTGCATGCAACGTTGGACTGCTTTTTTCTGAGTCATGTGCTTGACACCCGTAAACCTCTATCGCAATTGTGGAGGATGGTACGAGGTCTGCGCACAAAGCCCATTCAGCGGTCCCCATTCAAGGCTGTAGTGATCTCTCTAAAGTGATCAGATATTGACGTGGCAGAGAGTTTTCCGGAAGATTATCTGGGCAACTCACAACAACAAACAGCTTACTACCGTCGAGAAGCTCTCTACAACCACGTTATCCCCGCATGAATTTGCCATTTTCCACCGATGAACTCAAGGCAGCACTAGATTTTTGTGAAGACACGCTGGCACCAGGGCTGGACGGAATTTCTTGCAGAGCCGGGTGTCATCTGGGTGAGAACGCGAAAAATTTTATCCTGGAGTTCTGCAACGAATCTTGGCGAGATGGCTCGCTACCGAAAAGTTGGAAGACCAGCCACCTGGTTCCACTACTGAAGACTGGCAGTACCCCTTGCAGATCTCATCCGATCACCCGATCGGAGTGGCCAGTTGCGTAGGCAAAGTTATGGAGAGGATAATCCCCGCATGCTTGGAGTGGTATTTGGGATGCGTCAGCGCCTGCCCAGACGCCATGCGAGGATTTAGACGTGGTCGATCATAGACTGATAACGTCGTCGACCTGGCCACCTTCGTTCAACACGAGAAAGGCCGTAAGCGTCTCTGCGCTTCCTTGTTCCTCGACGTCAAAGACGCTGCGTATGACTACGTTACGCATGAAGTTATCCTCACCGCTCTCTAAACGGTAGATGTAGGCAGTCAGATGTTTCGCCGGATACGTAGTTATCTCACAATACGATCTTTTTTGTGAGCGCAGAAGACGGCGAGACCGCTCTACATTACAGCTACGGTGGCGTCCCCTAGGGTTGTGTACTCAGTGCTGTGTCGTTCAATTCTACGCTAATTGCCCTCATTGAGCATCTGCCAAGCACAGTTAAGGAACCAAAGTACGCCGGTGACATCTGTGTTTATACGCCCGCCGCAACACGCCTACAGTTGCGAGCGAGAATTCAAAGAGCTGCCCGTTCAAACCGCCCGCTACCTCCGTTATCTAGGTTTGAAATTTTTTTGCTGAGAAATGCACGCTCGTGACTTTTGCGCGCCAGTCTATGAATAGGTATCCCGGCATGCCGGCGTCGTCATAAGTATCCTCGTGCATCTCGACATCGTCATATGCGTAACCTGCTTCCATACACCACTCGGACTAAGATTTTTAAAAATTCCTTTTTTTCCCCGAACAATTATTCAGCGGAATAATTCGCCACCTGATGTTTCATCAGATGACTTTGAAAGAGCGTTGCTCGGAGCATCTCAACCATGAGTTCTGCGGATTATAGTAAATATTTTTTGTCTATGTAGTATGGCTTGTTCGAACTGCTATCACTGAATATTTGCATTATTTGACGCGTTTCAGTGTGTACAAAAAAATATGATATGTGTGTATGTATATTGATTTTCTTTAGGCTTCAAGATATTGCTTCATTGGTATCACTGTGTATTCTTGTAAAATTTGATTATTTCTTAGATTGTTTTTATCGTGCATAATTGTTTATTGTTCTGTACCCCACCTGCGTGGTCTTGAACGATCGCAGTATGTTCTAAATAAATAAAAACAAATAAATAAAGTAAGCGTAATCAATAATGGCCAAACTATACCGCACATTCGATCACACAATTTCCTTGGTGTCATATATAGTTGACTGAGGCACGTCATGGAGCCATCACGTTTCGTGTATAAAAAAGCGGTTGATCGTCATGTGTCATCTGTAGAAGTTTTTCGCAGGGACAACTTGGGGAATGTTCCCAAGTACTATGCTGCAGCAGTAAAGAGCCCTCTTTTTCGGCTTGCTGCGGTAGAGCTTGCCTGCCTTAACCAACGCCAGCAAAACAAGCCCATGAATGTTACAAAACATCCACGCCCAGGGACTCTGTATTTGTCTAGGCTTGCCTCTTATTGCTTCGACGGTGGCTTCTATAGAGATCGCCAGAAACCACCTCGTCAAGACACACATTGACGTTGAAACACTCAGGACACATATAAGGAATATTGCTCGGAATCCCCGCTACCCTTAGCCTCTTTACTAGCAGACGGGCCACGCACCTCTTTTTGCCAAACGGTAGCCGCGTATCGCGTGTAATTGCCAACATGTTTCACACCCGCCGCAACACGTTCGATTCCTCTGTGGCGCCTGACTCAGCCTGACAGCAGCCTGACAATACCTGACATACGTAATAAAGAAGATATGCCGTCACCAGCTCTTATACTACTCGCTTTACTCCTGCTATACTCGCGGACAACTTTTCTTGGCAATGCAGCGAAGGCTACAGGGCCAAATCGCGTGTATCCTACCGCCAATGAATGTAGTCCCACAATAGTGTCCTCATTTTCTACGTGAGATATGAAAAATACTTCCTTCATTTCTTGGATGTTGCTCTTTGACACAGGACGCAGATCACACCAGCAAGATAATAATATTTGTTTTCAATTTATTCGTTGTCACTACGCATTTTGAACACGTCAGAAAGCCGCGCCTTTTACGTGTACCTCGAACGCCAAGCGGCGTCTGCGTTGATAGGAAACGCTGATCGCGCACAGCCATCACTTTCCACAGCGGTACGGAACGCATGACATACCGGACTACTTCGCGTAGTAGTACATGTGCAGAAGCTCCGCCCATGTAGCTTTCCCTTCATTGCCAAGAAAAGTTGTTCGCGAGTATATAAGTACCAGGGGCCTACACACATATACATCGACAGGCCCGTTTTGCCGAACAGCACAACCGCAGCTGTCGTGGTAGCGATAAAAGCCGCGACATTCAAGATCAAGACCTCCCACCTTGCGACATGTACGAACGCAGACATCGCAGCGCTTCGTGTCGCGTTGCATTTCATTAGGGATGAACGGGCACAAAGAAATGGACGATTTTCAGAGACTCAAAGGCGGTACTGCAGTCTCTTCTGTCACCTTTACCCCTTGACCCAGTTAGGAATTGATATTTGAGATTGCAGAAGAGATGAATAATTTGACGGAGAAAGCATATGAAATAAGTTTTCAATGGTTTCCAAGATACTGTGAGATTATCGGCATTGAACGGGCCGATCAAGCTCCCCGTTCAGCCCACGTAGAAAAGAATCAAATATTAATACGACTCTCTAGGACGTACGCTGCATGGAAGCTTCGCGTGCTCATATGCCAATGCACCCCGTCGCAATGAAACAAGCCGCATTTCAAGCACGCCCGACTGTATTCCCTAGACCCACCTCTCAGTCTTCCAATTACTCCAGGACGTCACCGGGATGACGCTAGCCTTCTGTGTCGGTTATGGTTAGGCGTCGCATTCACGTAATGCGTACGCGTTCCGCGTATATTAATGGCCGACACCGCAGCCTGTGTCCACGGCGGCAGTGATAAAACAATTCAACATATTCTGTTCGAATGTCCACAGTACTGTTCACAGGGACAGTCGCTTTGCAAAGTGCTTGGTAAATTGGACGACCGAACTCTTTCTGAAGAAAGACTCAACCGGTCTTTCAGAACGGCTATGATAAGAACTTCGTGCGTGTCTATGCATGTGTGCAATTTTTTTTCATTTCCTTTTCATCTCTCTCTTCTTTTTCCGACCCTCATTTTCCAACCCTTTTGCGGGTAGCAAATCTTTTACTTGTATCAATTAACTTGTCTATATCATCAACATAGATAGTCTATGCAGCAATTCTCTCAGGAACGTCCTATTCCGCCCTTGTCATACGATAAATAAATAAATAAATAAATAAATAAATAAATAAATAAATAAATAAATATTGACTCTGTTCTTCGCAGGACAAGTACTGTGAGCCACACCAGCGCTGCGAAAGTGGACTAATACCGGAACCTACATGTGAGTACTCGCCTTTTTCTAGTCGAGCTGTTTGTCCTTTTTCAGGGTATTAGTATTACGTAATACACACACTATTATACGATATTAGACGATTGCCGTGAGAGTGCGCAAGTTTTTTTCAAATGTCTACAAATTTAATACTTTATTCTATTTACTACAAATTTTCACGTCTATTTTAGTGTTGCTTCACGGATGTACAAACGCAGCTGCAGGAATGGACTTTCATCGCCGAAGAACGTTCAGGCTTTCATATGTTTGGGATTTGTTTCTTTGCTGCATATTGCTTTCTCGTTTTGCTCCACTGTCGGGGTATTTTTTTTGCTGCATGTTTATGTACACAACATAGCAAACGCTAGAGCGTATTTACTGCGTTGAAAATTGCTTCAAGCGTGTCGACTATTAATTTCATCACCATGCTCCTGTATGTAACACATATTCATTAACTATTTACTATATTGAGATCACTGGCAGACGACGTCAGCTTGGTGTACGTATAAGTATAGTGATGATAGCCGCAAGTTGGCACAGTGGTTAACGGCGCCGGGCTGCTGACACGAAAATCTCGGGGCAGCGCCTCTATTTTTTCAATGCCAGCCAGACGAGCCCGATCCAGCCGTTCACCACCCTCTCCTCTAGCACTTTCCTACTCTCGCCCATGGCCTAGCCTTCGCCTGTACTTTGCGTTCATGGGGTAGGGTACCCTTTATGTGGTGCCTCACGACGGAAATCACACGAAGTAATTTTTTCTTCATTTGTGTACAGATTCGTGGGGCGGCGTCTTGAATCCCTCGTGTTCACTATGTTGGCGACATAGGTCGGCGAGCTCACTCATGAGTCGACTCACTCGGACTCATTCAGACTCAGATCGAGCTTTGAGTGTGAGTCCGAGTGAGTCCGGGTGAGTAATATTTTGGTGAGTTTGAGTTCGAGTGGGTCCGGTTGAAGAAAATTTTCGTGAGTGTGATTCCGAGTGAGTTCGGCTCAGGAAAAGTTTGGTGAGTCGGAGTCCGAGTAAGTCCAAAGCGCAAGAAATATTTCTTGAGTGAGTGAGTGAGTTACACTTGTGTTTGCCGACCTATGGTTGGCGGTAACGCTGCCTCTGTAAGAGACTCGGTGGTTCGAGATAGAGCGTCTCCGTTGGTGCCGCTGTGCAAGGCAACCAATGGGGACGCGTCTTAAGAGGCGCCACACGAGCGCTGTGAGGCGGCGGCGGCATTGCTTCGATCCCATCTCCGTGGGAAAGCGCTCGGACGCTCGTGTGACGCAAATAGCCATACCATTTATGCGGCGTCGCATCACGACCACTCCCTGAACTAAGGCAGACCGACGGCTCCCATTGAGGAACGAGCGTTTGCACTGCATGGCATTAAAAAAAATAGAGGAGGCGTTGCTCGGGGTTCGATCCCGGCAGCGGCGGTCGCATTTCAATGCAGGCGAAATGCGAGAGGCCCATTTACTTAGGTGAAGGTGCAAGTTAAAGAACACCAGGTGGTCGCCATTTCCGGAACTGTCCGCTACGGTGTGCATCATAATCATAATGTGTTCTTGGCGCGTCAGTACCCAAAAGTTATATTTCCGCTTGCTTGTGTGTGGGAACCGCCCGTGGAAGACGACAATCTAGCAGATCGGGCTGCGTCGCTTCTTGGCGTAACAAAACCATTGGGCGGAACAACCCACGGTTGATCCTGTCGTTACTCAGAGTGACAATATTAAACTGAGGGAGGCCGGTGATGTTTTCATTTCCCACTTCTTGCCCGGGCAGCCGCAGTTCCTGACGCTTCAAAGAGCCCGTTTCTGAAAAGCCGCTTCTTGCCCCACTGAAGAGAGAGAGAGAGAGAAGAAGGATGAAAGAAAGGCAGGGAGGTTAACCATGGCTGAGCCCGGTAGGCTACCCTGCGCTGGGGAAAGGGAATAAAAGAGAGAGGAGGAGAGAAAAGTCACTGTTGCCGTCGACGTAACGGCAGTTCTGCGTTTAACATCACAGACGGTGAGTCAGTCCCGTGGCTTAATTCGAGGAGCGCATTCGATGCCTTATGCAACTTAAGTGCGCGGTCCCATGCACCCAAGATCTTGTCGATGGTGAAGCCATAGTGGTGCTGCTGGTGTTCTCAAGCAACAGACTTCTGAAGGCTTGCGAGAACTGGAGTGATGGTGTCCAGCAGTTGCAACACGCTGCGAGCTATCGGTGTCTGCATCTTGCTCAGCAGCACGCGAATAGCACTCACTAGGGTGCTGACCATGCCGATAACTTGGCTGTCTTCGTCCGTGAGTTTATGAGGTACCGATGAAGTTTCCCTCACTGTCGAAGTCTGATGTCGCTCATCATGCGCATGTAGCTTTGGGAGTTCGGGCCAAGCGTCAGCTGCATTGCTGGTAGAAGCGTCACTGTCCTTAGACACGGCTGCGTTTGGTCTGGCTGGTAGGAACGGAACGTCAGCTCCATTGCTAGCAGAATCATCTTTGTCCTTATACCCCGCAGCGCTTGGCCTGAGTGGAACAGGTACAGGTGGTTTCGGACGTGGTTCGCGTGGTAACGAGGCTTTGGGCGCTTTGGTGCAGCGCCGGTGACGGGACCTTCGTCGCGTAATAGATGCAGCCGCTTCTCGGTGTGAGATGTCATCTCTAACCCTTTTCTTCAGCACTGCTATCTCCCTTTGAATAACAGGGCAATCCTTCGAAGAGGCATCATGAGGCCCGTTGCAATTTGAGCATTTCTGTATCGTGGCCTGGCAGCTGTCCTTGTTGTGGTGCCCAGTGCATCGGGAACAAACGGTAGTGTTCGCGCACACACTGCTCACGTGACCTAACTTCATGCACTTCCAGCACTGAAGCGGTTTCGGTACAAAAGGGCGAACTGCGTGTCGGAAGTGGCCCACTTTTACGTGGGATGGGAGTGATTCGCCCTTAAATATAATCCTTACACATCGCGACGTCCCGATACGACATACACTTTCAATAATGGTATCTCCTGACGCCGGCTTGATCAAGACAGGTCGGTCGGAGGTGCCAATGGCTTCGTCAACATTACAAATTACCCCAGTGCTCACTTCTTTGCCCAACGGTATATGAGAGCGGACTTCCATGCCATTAAGTTCCGTGACTTCACGCAATGTGTCCAGCGCAGTCACATGATTGACGTCAATCGCTAAGATGTTCTTGCGGCTATTGACTCTGACCTCCTTTATTCCATTTGGCGCCAGTGCCTCTAGCTGTGCAGACACGGCTTGCCGGTTAAGACATCTCATGTTGGCACTGGCGAGAACAGGCACGAAGAGGATGGTTAATACCTCGGTATTCCGCGAAGATCGCATGGTGGACGCGCTCGAACTGGATGACATGCTCAGAAATCGTCCCTTTGCCTTGCGGCTCCTCACCAGCTCTAAGGTGTCGGTCACCAGATTCTTCACTGCTGACATAGTAGTGCACGGTATCATCGCTGTCAGTGCCGCTCTCGGCGCTGTTGCGCTTCCTGGAAGCAACACCTGCGGGCACTCCGGGGTCCAGTGGTCGCGCGTGGGGCTCCACCTCCATCGCACACCAGCAAGAAACCGCACTTGACTGGTGGAATGAAAATTATTCACTAAAAAAGCATGGAACTCAAACACTCGGCGTTCTGCCATACTGGCACTTCGTCTTCCTCCGCCCCACTGAAGAATTTTGCAGGCACGAAGCATCAGCTTTGAGGGGCAACGGTATCGGCGCGCGTCGACTTCGCCATCAGATGCTAGCCTTGAAACTATGGATACCGGCTTACATTTAAGCATAAAAAAGCCATACACAAGGAGAAAATCGAATAACATTGTTAAGCGTGAACTCGACAACCAAATAGCATGCATGCCGAGGGTGGCTTTGATGGTATGGCAGACATCCATCGCATATATTTATTACTTCTTTAGTGGTATTCTATACAAGGTGTTTCAAAAAAATGTGTCCGAAAATCCTCTAAAATAAGGGGCAGTGCTGCCTTGACAATCTCTTTTCTTTAGTGAAAGAGCAGAGATCTTAGGATGGCTAGAGACGTCAATTAAGACCCTAAATAGGTAAATTAGTAAAGACAGGCGATGGTGTCAAATGGTATAGTGATGCTATTTTTCCAAGAGCCCATCGCATCTCTCAGATTTCGAAAACGTGGCCTGTGGTAATTGCGGTAAAGCAATGAAATCCTACTATATTCACCTGCGAAACCAAGGCTCCAACTAACGCAAATAGAAGGGCGACCACAATGACGTCAATGTTAATGATAACGCCTGAAGTGGTGCTAGTTCTTCTACATTAATGATCACAAGCGCGCCTTGCGTGCTATAATTCAAGAGCAGCCCGTACCCACACGAAGAGAAGTCGATCGAGGGTCGATATAACGCAGCTCGCTCACTCTCGGGAGTCTCGGAAGGATACAACAAGTACGCTCTTCCACGTTTCGGCTTCGCTTTGGTCAGCGAAACTGGTCAGATTTCATGACTCTGCTACAATTACCGGCGGCCACTTTTTAGAAATTTCAAAGCCGCGATCGGCTCTTCGCAGGAAGGACTTCAATGCTCCCACTTGACCCGACCGCCTGTCTCCACTAGTTAAAAATACAATTTAATTCCCTTAATTGCTCACTAAATTGGCATCTCTAGTCATCCTAAGATATCTGCCACTCCAGAAAAAGTATTTATGTAGGTAGTAAGCAAATATCCCATTTCCCTCATTTCTGAATATGTTCGTACATTTTGTGAAGCGCCCTTTGTATCACTTTTCTGGCGTGTCATCGATATTTTGTCTGTAACTGTCCATTTGTGTCATATCTGTACTATTGTGCGAATGTGTGTGTTTTTTTTTTGCATCTGAAGTTCAAGCTGGGCC